>JACBWV010000825.1:13338229-13382647 GCA_013435795.1 Chlamydomonas sp. ICE-L | reverse complement strand
CCCCCCCCCCCCCCCCCCCCTCCCCCCCTATTCGATAGCCCTTCACCTAGTCACAGATGTTCCCACCATGGAATTTCCAATTAGTACGAAGATCAGCACCAACTTCAGCATCAGCAGTTAAGCACCATGCTCAAACAATCATCTCTGTGCAGGCGCGGCATCCATTCGAATTGTATTATACAATTTGAGAGGCTGCGCTGGTTGAAAGGCGATAGTTTGATGCCGCAAGCAGGCGTAAGGAGCAATAATGGCAAAATACTCGACCGGCGCACGCTGTGAATTGTGACGTCATTGACCAGCTTGGCAACGAAGATTCGTCTACCTGTCTGTACCCTTCCCACAACTAAACCCTTCCCCGGACTTTCTTGCCCCCGCCCCCCCTGCCCGCCCGTGCCCGCCCCCTGCCCCGCCCTGCCCCGCCCTGCCCTCACCCGGCCCTCACCTGATGTCCGATGTCCGCGGACATGTCCGTGTCCCCTCACCGGCTGACAGTCAGTGTCCCATGGCCGTATCGAAGTGTAGCAGAGCGAGACCATTAAGCTACTAGCTACGTTTTAGAAGGTGTTACGGACTACCCACTTGCACAGACTGTAACGAAACCTATGAGCTCAACTCCATCTGCACTGTGCGAATTTTGAGACGCGCCGCGGGGCTACGATACCTGGCCACGCGTGATCAGAGCTTATTATTCCAAGCTCGCAGTTTGTACCCCCTTCCTCCGGGGTTCAACGAGCCCGGCTGTAACTATTCCACTCAATTGCTGAGCAGCTCCGTTTGTTCCCTGCATGGCGAATCTTAGCTCCGCTGGAGATGCTGCTTTTAATTTCCCAGAAAGTTTTGGTTTGACCGGCCTGCTCAACGAAGCGTCTTTCAGCGATGTCAACATCGAACATAGTAGCCATACTCCTTATGCGGTTAGTGCAATTCTTGTCTCCCTCGTATGTTGGCCGCTTGCAATCCACGTTACCTAGCTAAATATCTTAACTTACTTCTTCCCAGGGATATGGTGTCAAGTCGTCACAAGGGTCGCGGCCGAACATGGTAAGCTGCGAGCTTGCACAGTTAACCACTATCAGCTTGCTCTCACACCTGGATCGTCCACAGACAATTCACACGTGTCATCATCATAATCGTACCACAATTTCCGACAAGACCTTCGACTGTAAAGACCCGAGAAAACAGCTCCCTTTCCCGATGACATTCTCCCACTAAACACGACCCAAGCCGAGGGTGAATGATGTTCCGAGGGACTTATTCACTAATACTCACCTGTCCTAGTCAGCCCACACCTCACCTAATTCCACTCCCTGAGCTGCTCTGCATTACCCTCACTAGCTAGCATGTGTCAGCTGAAATACGCTAGGCTGGTGTATGGCAGTACGACCAGCTCCATATTGTCAGCTCTGCTTGTGCAGGGGAGCCCCGAGCCCCCAACTTGAACCCCGATCCAGCAGAACCTGCTATACTTGGATTATTGGGGAGCTGTGAGTAGTCCAATGGTGCCTTTCAGAATCCACAGATCCCATGTGTGGATGGATCAACTTGACCGCTTTTGCATAAAAAAATCTTGAACTTGTGCAGGGGAATGCTACGACAGCCCCCAACCAGCAGCACCTGCGCTACTCAGGGTTTCTTGGGGGATGTGACCATCCGACCAATGGTGCCTCTCAGGCTCCACAGATTCCATGTTGTGCTGGATGACATCAACCATCCTTGCATCGGAAATTCTTTGGCTTGTGCAGAGGAGCGCTCTGTCAGCCTCCAACCATCAGCACCTGCTCCAGTTTGGGTATTTGTGCGCTGTGAGCGGTCCAATGGTACCTCTCAGGATCCAAAGATCTTGGGTGTTGCTGCCTCACCTCAGCCATCCTTGCATCAAAAACTCCAAGACCGAGCCTCCCTGTGCAGCCACTGGCTTCATGATCACTATTTCTTTTTTGGGCTACGTCTGGCAGCTTCTAGGTAGCTCCCTTTCCCTGTGATTGGATGCAAGCTGCAGCACCAGTACCAGCACCATAGATTGCACCAACATCGGGACCAGCACTTGCACCAGCAAAAGCACCTGCTCTTGACCTCCAGCAGCACCTCCAGCAGCACCAGGGCCAGCAGCAGCCATACACGCACGCCCAGGACTAGTACGAGCAACATACGTAACACCACCAGCAGGACCAGCACTTGCGCCAGCCAAAGCTCCAGCTCTTTACCTCCAGCAGCACCTCCAGCAGCACCAACAGCAGCCATATATGCACGTCCAGCACCAGTACCAGCACCATACATAGCACCAACAGCGTGACCAGCACTTGCAGCAGTCAAAGCACCTGCTCTTTACCTCCAGCAGCACCTCCAGGAGCACCAGCACCAGCAGCGGTCATAGACGCACGTCCAGCACTAGTACCAGCACCATACATAGCACCAATAGCGGGACCAGCACTTGCACCAGCCAAAGCACCTGCTCTTTACCTCCAGCAGCACCAACAGCAGCACCAGCGCCAGCAGCAGCCATACACGCACGCCCAGAACTAGCACCAGCACCATACATAGCACCAACAGCAGAACCAGCACTTGAACCTGCTCTTGCACCAGCTAAAGCACCTGCCCGTGATTTCCAGTAACACCAGCATCTGCCACAGATGCACACCCAGCACCAGCCTTAGCTCCAGGACGAGTCAGAGACTCAAACCCACATCTGGCATCACCTAGGGCACCAACCCTAAGCCACTGACCGAGGCTCTGCACCAGCACAAGACGCTGCACCAGAGCCACATCAATTATCCGGACAATACCAGCCGCACCCCACACATACCCCCCCCCCCCCACAACCACACACCCACACACCCACCAACACCCACCCACCCACAATCACCACACACCCCACCCCTCCACTACCCCTCCACACACCCACTCACCTACCTACCTACCTACCTACCTACCTACTACCGTACCTACCTACCTACCTACCTACCTACCTCCCTCCCTAACCTACCTATACCTCCTACCTACCTACTACCTCACCTACCTACCCCACCCACTCAAAGTACATACCATGCCAAACCTACTCGTCCTGACAGAAGATTCCTCACAACCGTTCCAAGAAACACTAAGGTGCCCTCCTGCACGATCATCCACCAACACCCCCCTCCAAAAAAACAACAAAAAAAACAAAGCTCTTCGGGCCACAAAACCCAGGAAAAAGAAAGACCACAAGAAAACACAACACTTCGTTAGGACAGAATGTCAGAAACAAGCTTAACGCACTCATGACGGAGCGCGACCGACTAGGACCACCAGAACAAAAGGCACCAAACCAACCAAACAACTCTCAAAAGCCAGCAAAACTACCAGTCGAGGAGGGAAAAAAAAAAAACAAAAACAAAAACAAAAAAAAAAAAAAAAAAAAAACAACACAAAAAACAACAACGACAAACAACACACAAAAAAACAACAACTCACCTGACCACCCCCAACACCACAAAATTAAAGTACACTACCCACGCCCAAACCTTCTCGTTCGACAGGAGATTCCTACAAACACCCGTTCAAGAAAACTGATCTCGCGCTTCATCCCCCCCTCACCCACCCAGCCACATCTACCCACTCAAGTCAACTACCACTCAGAACCCTACTCTTCCACAGGGAAGATTCCTACACCGTTCAGAAAACGAGCTTCCATGCCTTCCGCCCCCCCCCCCTTTCCGCCCCCCCCCCCCCCCCCCCCCCCCTCCCCCCCCCCCCCCCCCCTACCACCCACACCCCAACCCACACCCCACACTCACCTACCCACCCACACCCACAAACTCAACGAACGACTACCACCCCAACCTACTGTTCGACATGAAGATTTTCCTACCAGTTAAAAACAAATTGAGCTCCCTGCCTTCACCGCCCCCACCCCCCCCACCCCCATCCCCACCCCCCCAACCCCCCCCCCACACACGTACTCACCTACCCACCCGCCCACCACCTCGCCGGTCCCCAGCCCCTCAAGAACTACCACGCCCAAACCTACTCGTTCCGACATGAAATTCCCTACACATTCAAGAAAACTTGAAGCCCCTGCCTTCAACGCCCCCCCCCCCCCCCCCCCCCCCCCCCCCGCCCCCACACACACACACACACATTACTCACCTACCCACCCCCACACCCCCACTCAAGTACAAACCAGCCCCACCTACTCTTCTGACAGGAATTCTACACCCGTTCAAGAAACTGAGCTCCCCTACCTTCATGTGATACCCCCCCCCCCCCCACACCCACACCCACCCCACCCAACCCACCCCCCACAAACACAACAAACACATACCCACCTACCCACAACCCACACTCAAAGTACACCACCAAGCCCAAAACTACTCGCTCCGACATGAAGCTTCCTACACCGTTCAAGAAAAGCTGAGCTCGCCGCCTTCGCGTCAATGTCCTAGCACCCCCAACGACCCTCACCTACCACACCCACCCCCCACTTCAAATATACTACCACATGCCCTCCTACTCGCTCCAACATACAGACTCCACAACCCGTTCAAGAAAAACCGAGCTCCTCCTCACCCCCCCCCCAACCACCCCCCCCCCCCCCCCCCCCATCTTCCACACTCACTCACACTCACACTCACCTACCCACCCACCCACTCAAAGTACACTACCACGCCCAAACCTACTCGTTAAACAGGAAGATTCCTACACCGTTCAAGAAAAACTGAGCTCGCCGCCTTCTCGTCGATGTCCTAGCACCTCAGAAAGAACTGAGGCTGACTCTCCAGGTCTTGCAGGTCCAAGCCACGTCAACGTGCCCTTCATGCCCGAAGACCTCTCGTGGTTCAGTGTCTATGACGGGTACGTGCGTTATCTAGATTTCTGAAGTGCTTAGTTTGTCAGGCCCTGCAGGGCAAGCACGTCAAACGTTTGGCTTTCAGCACAGAAAAGACCTCTCGTGGTTCAGTGTTTATGACGGGTAAGGCGTATCGCGATTTCTGGACGTGCTTAGTTTGTCAGGCCCTGCAGGGCCAAGCCACGTCAACGTGTCTTTCATGCCTGAAGACCTCTCGTGGTTCAGTGTTTATGACGGGTACGTGCGTTATCTAGATTTCTGAAGTGCTTAGTTTTTCAGGCCTTGCAGGGCCAAGCCACGTCAATGTGTCTTTCATGCCCGAAGACCTCTCGTGGTTCAGTGTTTATGACGGGTACGTGCGTTATCTAGATTTCTGAAGTGCTTAGTTTTTCAGGCCTTGTATGGCCAAGCCACGTCAATGTGTCTTCTGCCCGAGGTCCTCGCGTGTTCAGTGTTTATGACGGGTACGTGCGTTATCTAGATTTCTGAAGTGCTTAGTTTTTCAGGCCTTGCATGGCCAAGCCACGTCAACTTGTCCTTCATGTCAGAAGACCTCTCACTGATCAGTCTCTAGAACTGTTGTGTTATTGTACAAGTACTTCAATCTATAGGCTGGATCCCTCCACCTACCATCTCTACACCCCCATACATAACATAAGCTAAACATAACATAACATAACATAATATAACATAACATAACATAACATAACATAACATAACATAGCATAACATAGCATAACACCCTACTACCCTGCCACCCTATCATAACATAACATAACATAACACCCTACTACCCTGCCACCCTATCATAACATAACATAACATAACACCCTACTACCCTGCACCCTATCTAACATAACATAGCATACACCGCTACCCTACCTCACACTACACACCAGCCCTACTTAAACGACCATAAGCCAGACCACCCTATACCCTACAACCCTGCCACCCTCAATACCCATACCATGGCATACATCCACCCTACGCGACCCGAACCCTACCCTACGGCCTACCCTACCCTACCCTACCCTACCCTACCCTACCCTACCCTACACTTCTGCACTACCACCCTACCCTACCCTACCCTACCACCCTAACATAACATGACATTACATTACATAACATAACATTATTTAACATTACATTACATTTACAAAACAAAACAAAACATTACAAAACATGATAAAACACCACACCACCCCGTACCATTACATTACATAATACCCTACCTTACCCTACCCTACCAAACTGCCATAATGTAGTCATACCATAGTACATTAACACCTACCAATTACATGACCTAAAATAACATAAACATAAACAATAACAATAACACCCTAACATAACTAACAAAACATTACGTACAGGTACAGTACAGTTACAAGTACAGTACAGGTACAACAAAAACACCATATCCTACCCTACCCTAATGAACATAAGATAAAATTAAAAGCATAAACGCGTACACCTACTACCATTTACCACCGAACCATAAAATAAATCATTCCAATCCAATACCACAATAAAAACAACTAAATCCGAGTCTTACACACTAAGCCCTATCCTACCCTCCCTAAGCCGTAAGACCATAGCCCATCAAACCCATTACATACGCATAGCAAATAACAACCATCAAAATCCTCAGTCCACCCTAAAAGACCCTATCCTACAGACGGGCCTATCCTACTCAACAGGGATACCCATCCTACTACGCCTTCCACCTACCTAACCAATACATTACATTACAACATTAACACCTACCCTAAACCCTACCACCCTAAAAACTAGCACTCCCCCCTAACATACATATCACGGGGGGGCCCCCACCCTACCCTACCACCCTATCCTAGACTAACATGGCATAGCACCCTACCCTACCCTACCACCCTATCCTACCACAACATAATATAACATAACATAACACAACATAGCACCCTACCCTACCACCCTACCATACCACAACATAACATAGCATTACACCATACCCATCTATAGCACCCCTACCATACTTACCATACCATATCTATTGCCCACTTTTCATCCCCCTCTCTCTCTCTCTCTCTCTCTCTCTCTCTCTCTCATTATCTCTCATTATCTGACTCCATCTCTCCTCTATAGGCACGGGGGCAACGAAGTGGCTGTCCACTGCTCCGACCACCTGCACAAGCACTTTGCCCAGGAGCTGCACCACTCAGCTAGCACCTCCGCATTGCAGCAGCAACAGCAAGCGCTGCCAGCCGAGACTGGTGAAGCCAGCCTGGCAGGGGGCTTGCACAGACCCCACTCGGAATCAGGGGGGGGCAGTGCATCATCATTAGCATCAGCTCACAGCATGAGGTACCCTACTCATATGATCAGCGATGCCTTGAGGGTAGCCTTCAAAAAGACGGATGAGGAACTAGCAGAGACAATGAATGCAAAAAAAAAAAAAAGGAGAGTATGATTGGGTGGGCCAAAAAAGAAACGCATTGGTGGGAGTGTGGCAAAGAGCACATTTAAATAGAATTGCACATTGTGTGAGTGAACATGGGTGGCAGTTGGGGAGGGTAGGGCAATGAGCACATGGGATATGCACTTGATGTGGTGAGTGGCATGGGTGGCATTTATATGGGGGGATATGGTACTTACTATACAACTCGTACCTACACCAAACATCATGACCAACACTTTCCAAAAGCAAAGCAACCAGCTCTGACCTCCGCAGCACCGACCAGCATCACCAGCGCACAGTCATAGCAACACACCCAACTATCACCAGCACCATACATAGCACCAACAGAGGCACCACAGCAGGCGTTAGTAGCACCACCCGCCAAAGCATCTACTCTTGACCTCCATCAGCACCAGCAGGAGCTTAAGACGCAGACCCATACTGATTCTAGTTTGGTGGGTGCATGCAATGCCTTGTGCTGCATGGGTATACTCTTCAGGGGTGTAATCTCCTAGCATGCAATCCATGTGTATTTTGTAAAGAATAGGTGCAGGCAATGCCTTGTGCTGCATGGGTACAGCTTCATGGGTGCATCTAATGCATCGCACTCCTGTGGAATAGTATGTTGGATAGATGGCAGGCAATGTATGTGTCTCAAGGGTAGATAAACTTACATGGGTAAGCATCTATGCCATCGAACGTCATGTGTATGTTGTATAAAGGTGTCAGGCACATTGCATTTGTGCTGCATGGGTATAGCTTCATGGGTGCATCTAATGCATCGCACTCCATGTGTATTGTTGTATAGGTGCAGGCAATGTAGTGTGCTGCATGGGTATAGCTTCATGGGTGCATCTAATGCATCGCACTCCATGTGTATTGTTGTATAGGTGCAGGCAATGTAGTGTGCTGCATGGGTCAAAAAAAAAGCTCAATGGGTGCATCTAAATGCCTCGCACTAATACGAGACCACTGTGTATTGTTTTGTCTCAGTTCCGGCATGTTGTGCTGCTGGTGTAGCTTCATGGGTGCATCTAATGCATCGCACTCCATGTGTATTGTTGTAAATAGGTGCAAGGCAAGTAGTGTGTGCCAAAAAACAAAAAATGGGTCATATAGCTTCATGGTGCATGTCAGTGGGTGTGTGCAACTTGACGTCACATGTTGCAGTAAACGGCAGTGGGGCGTGTTGGTTTAGTTTCGGCGCATTTGTGTGCTTCAGTGTCGTGGTCTTGGCTTGGCTTGATGACCCCTCCCCTTTTCTGTCTTGGCTTGGCTTGTTGACCCCTCTTTGGCTTTGCTTGGTTCTTTGGCCCATCTCTGGCATGGCTTGGCTTGTTGACCCCTCTCTAGCTTCGCTTGGTTCTTTGGCCCATATCTGGCTTGGCTTGGCTTGTTGACCCCTCTCTGGCTTGGCTTGGCTAATTAACCCCTCACTATCATGGCTTGGCTTGTTGGCCCCTCTCTGTCTCGGCTTGGCTTGTTGGCCCCTCTCTGTCTTGGCTTGGCTTGTTGGCGCTCTCTGTCCTACGTGCTGATTTGACCCCTCTCCTACTGGCTTGGCTTGGCTGTTTGGATACACCTCTCTGTCTTGGCTTGGCTTGTTGGCCCCTCTCTGGTCTATGGGCTTGGCTTGTTGGATTCCCTCTCTGTCTGGCTGGCTGTTGACCCCAATCTCTGTTCTTTAGGCTTGGCTTGTTGACCCCTCTCTGGCTTGGCTTGGCTTAGCATTTTGCGTCCTCTCTGGTCTTTGGGCTTACTTGTTGACCACCCCTTGACTCTCCCTTGGCTTTGGGTACTTTGATTCCTTTCATGGCTGGCTCTTCCTGCTTGCTTGTCGACCCCTCTCTGGCTTGGCTTGGCCTGCCAACCTCTCTCTGTCTTGTCTTGTCTTATCTTGTCTTGGTTTGTTGACCCCACTCTAGCTTGGCTTGGCCTGCCAACCCCTCTCTGTCTTGTCTTGGCTTGTCTTGGCTTATTGACCCCTCTCTGGCTTGGCTTGGCTTGTTGACACCCTTCTCTGCTTATGGCTTGTGCATTGTTGAACCCACATCTCTGCTAGCATGGCCTGCCAACCCCTCTCTGTCTTGGCCTGGCTTAAGGATTGTTGTCCCTCTCTGATCTTGCTAGTTCTTTGGGCCCCTCTCTACTCTTGGCTTAAGGCGTGATTGTGGCCCCAGACACTCTGGCTTGGCTTGGTTCTTTGGCCCCTCTCTTACTTGGCTTGGCCTGCCAACCCCTCTCTGTCTTGGCTTGTCTTGGCTTGTTGGCCCCTCTCTGGCTTGGCTTGGTTCTTTGGCTCCTCTCTGGCTTGGCTTGGCTTGTTGACCATTTTCTGGCTTGGCTTCACACAGGAGATTCAAGAGCAGTAATCAACGTATGGGATTGTCCACAGAGCAAACTCACAAGCGACCATAAAGCCAAGATCGCGAGGACGAATACCTGAGTATTTCACAAAAGTTATACAATGTCGAGCGGTCTTACTTTGTTTGTATCGGGAGCCATTGGCATGTAGCAGCATGGGCATGTTTGTTTCAATGTGCATGCATGTTGGTTGTCAAAAAGGCCCCCTCTTCAAGGGGGCGGGAAACCCCCATGTTTAACAGCCATTTGTGCTTTTGAACCGGGGAAAAAGACTTAGAAGCCTGACAAAACAGTCAGCCACGGAAAGTCCGCAGTAACTAACTCGCTTACGAAATTTTATATTCGTCAGCTCCATCGAGTGACCACCATATTGTAAATCCGTTGCCAAAACAACACTCCCCAATTTTCCTGCGGTCCTTGTGACGCTGCATAGACTTGTTGGAGGCCATGCAAAATGTGATGCACTTTGTGTGTGTGCACCCTTGGGGCAATGGCTGAGGGGACTGGAAGTCTAACACCAAAGACACCCTTAGTAACGCCAACATTAACTTAGATAATTGAGAGGAGCAAGCTGTGATTTATGAATTCATTTCCGCCTTAACCTTGGTTTTGTGGGGGGGCTTGCAATTGTATGCATGCTGCGCTTTGTGTCTTGACCCTTAGGATGGGCTGAGGGGGACTGAAATGATGTAACAAAGGATTTATTAATTTTCATGGCGGTCTTACTGTGTTTGTGTGGAGGCCGTTGCATGTGCATGCATGCTGCGCTTTGAGTGTGTGCACCCTGGGATAGGGCTAAGAGAGGAACTGGTAAGTCTACTACAAGACAACGCTTATAGCACTCACATCACTAATACATAGAGGAGGACGAATCGTGGGTATATATATGCAATTGCATGCAGTCTTACGTGGTTTGTGGGGGGGGCCGTTCCATGTGCATGTATACTGCACTTTGTGTCTGGACCCTTGGGATGGGCTGAGGGGGACTGAAATGATGTAACGGTGAGTTTATGACATTTCATGGCGTTCTTACTGTGGTTTCGTGTGGGGGCCATTGCGTGAGCATGCATGCTTCCCTTTGTGTGTGTGAACTCTTGGGATGGGGTCAGGGGTGTACCCCACCCCACCACCCATTCCACACACGAACTCACCCCACTAGACACGCTGGCAGCCAGTACCACCACACAAAGGGTCGGGCACCACACCACCCTGCACCCGGAACCACCCCCCACCCCCTACTGTACACCCACCTCGCCCACAAACAGTGGCCACCGCCAACCAAGCCGAAAAACCGCAAACGCCCACCACCATCCACCCCAACACCCATCCATCCCACTACCGGGGGGCATCCGGTCCACCCTGCCAACCACCCACGGCCACCCCACCACCCAGCTCCAATGCATCTCCCCCTATCACCCACGCACCCGCTCCTTCCACCCGACTCCACCCCACCACCCTGCACCCCCCTCCCTTCCACCTCAACCACCCGGCAACCCACCACCCCACTCTCACCCAACACCCATCCATCCCACCATCCACTCGCACCCATCCACCCCCACTCCACCCCCTTCAATGCATCCCCCCATCACCACCCACGCCACTCCACCCCACCACCCTGCACCCACCACTCACTCCACCCAACCACCCCTCCAATGCACCCCCATCTCCCACCACCACCACTCCACCTCACCACCGCTGCACCCCCACCCACTCCACCCCCCCACCTGCACCCACCCTCACTCCCCCCCCCACCACCTCCACACCGCCACCCAATTCACCCAATTGAAGGGTTCAGGGTTTTACCAAATGCACCCCTCTCACCACCCCCCACCCACGCACTCAACTCCCCACCACCAACAAATTGCAACAAAAAAAAAACACGTACTGCAGGGAAAATACGCAAAACAAAAAGAAAAATCAATGCAATCAGGTGCAGGACGAATGACATGTGGCACACATCGGGTTAGGTTATGGTGGCCAACTGCGACACACACCACACACTCACCACACAATTCCCACACAACAATCACACACACACGCAAATCACACACACACACACCAAACACTGCACACACAATCACACACACACACACAATCACACACAATCACACACAATCACACACAATCACACCACCAATACCACACAATCACACACACCTGAATACCACTGGAATGAAATGCTTTTTACTCCTATTTACTAATGGCACTTGCAGGCAACAATCAACGGCAATCCAATAGGCAGGATCTCGTATTGAACAGGCGGCACACATCGGGTTATGTGGTAGGGTTGGCCAAATAGAGACCACAACCCAGTCAACACACACAATCAACACACACACACAATCACACACCATCCACATCAATCACTATTGGATTGTCACACCACACAATCACACACCACACAAACAATCACACACACACAAACACACAAACTCACAACCACTCCACCCTGCCACATACCACTGGAAATGAACATGCCCTTTTTTTCTTTTTACTCCTATTTCCTATTGTTTGCAGGCACGCATCAAGGCATCAGGTGGCAGGATCGTAATGACAGCCGGCACACATCGGGTAATGGGTATGCTAGCAATGTCAAGAGCCATAGGGGACCACTTCCTGCGCCCGTATGTCATAGCAGAGCCCGAGGAGAGGGAGGTTTAGTCGGCTGATGGCAGCAGCTGACGGTAGGGGGTTAGGGGGTGTGTGGGTTAGGAGATTGTGTTAGAGAGAAGTTAGAGAGAGACGCCAAAGTCAGCACCTTCCGTGTTAATCGATATGAAAATAGAACAATCAACGCTTTGCTATTGCTCCTTCCAGATTGTTTGTGTACAGACCCACCACCACTCACCATCCACCCACCACCTAAGATAGAACACCTTGCCCATACCGTACCTTGCAGCTTCTTTGTGTAGAGAGGTTGGAGACTAATGAGATTCTAGTAAATATATAAATAAAAATAAACCAGAAATAAATGGTTTTTACTCCCCCCTCCCCATCCTCTTAAAAAACTTACTTGCCAACAACACCCTCCCACCCCCCTTAAACTGAGTTTCTGGGGGTATTCGAAAAGATTTTTCTTGCCCATTTCCAGCTTAGGCTTCGCACATTTTTTTTTTTCTTTCATGGGTTGGCCAAACGTGAATCTGATTTATCGTTCCCTACAGCTTACGAATTGGGCGGCTTTGGTCAACAAACTTGGCCTCCCTATAACTTCTGTCAACTTATTTTTGGCAAAATAAAAACTTGGTTGCATCTGAGGATACGCCTCATAAAAATTGAAAGATGTGGTGCAATTTATTTTTTTCTTGCCACCCCCCCGCCCCCTTGTCCCACCCCTACTAACTCTATCACTAACCCTCCCCATATCCTATCGATAACCTCCCCACTACCATTACATCCCCCCCATAGACCTCCCGCGTTTGCCCAGTGTATTCCCGTTGTTGTTAGATAGGCTGGGAGGAGCCTGGGTGCTGCCCCCTGTCTTGTGGGCCCTTTTTCACCCTGACCTCCGCTTCAGCCTTTGTGCCTTTGCCCTGTCTGCGACTGTTCCCTGTTCCCTTACCCTTTCATCATTGATCCCCATATAGACCCGTTGACCTTTTTCGCCAGTGTAATTTGGAACCATTTGTTTTCCTCCAGCCGGTATCCTCAACTCCCCTCAACTTCCTCGTTCCGTTTTCCGTAGAGCCTTGGGGACTCCCCCCTTTGTCTATTTTTGTACTTGCAGGTTGTTTGCGTACCGCGGTCTGGCGATGCGCTCCATTGGTCTCTCAGTAGTCCGCAGCGACGGGCTGTGGGCTGTCTCAGTTGATCGGTGCGGGGGCGTGTGTGGTGCTTTACCTGCACCCCGTACCGTTTTTCAACTTGTGCGGTTTTATCTGGTGGTGCCGCTCCCTGGTCATCGTGCAACCCAGACACTTGTTGCCTTGGCATGGGTCTGGCTTTCGCCACTGGCCCCCCTCCTTCCGCGCGCAACCTGTGGACCCCGATCCGCCCCCCCACCGGGCCCCCATTGCTGGCCACCTTCGCGTCGCCACCCCGCGCGCAGCACACCACAGGCCGGCCACATTTTCAACAAACCCACCAAAGGTCTCCATCCCAACCCGCGCACTTTGTCTAACACGTACCCTCATCAACAAACCCTATTTCACTCAAATACACCGGTCTTATCCTTTAGACACCCTGATCCTGCCCGACTGTCCCAGAGTACTGCCTCTACAGTGGAGCTTGTCCCACTCGTCAAAACCCGTGCCTTGTTGAAATACTTGTCCCCGTCCCACTCGAACATATGCTCCCGCATCAACTGTGCATAACCATGATCTACTCCAACACACCACCAGCGCCCCTCACCCCCCACATCGAGTTCTCTCCCCTTCTAAACCTGTACGCGCCTTCGCTAACACCTACGCCTGTCCCGGCTAACCCCCCTTGCCACGGCACCCTGTCCGTACCCAGTCTGAACCCCACCCGCTCACGACCTCCCTCCCCGCCTGTCCTTTTGTTTAACTTGATTACCACCCGGGCGTATCAGATGCTGCCGCCCCGTCCTGCCGTGCCATGCCGTGCACTTGAGTTGCCTTGCGCACCACTGACCCCATCACACGTGCAGTGACTTCGCACCCTGCATTCAGCTGCCGACTCGGAAAGGCTCGGCCTGCCCACTGCCGTGAGTGCCCCCGGGCCCTGACATACACCCCTTGCCAGAGACGCAGTGCTCGCCATATGCTTGCCAGTGCCTGAGCCCCCACAGACTCACTACACCATCACCCCACCCCCCTTCAAACCTAACCTCTCTCGCCCACCCACAACATATCAAACCCCCCCACCCAACCAACCCCCCACACCACCCCCACCCATAAATCCACCCTTGAAGCTTGCTTGTGCTTGCACATATTGCTTGCACATGCACGTTGCTCCTGCTCGACTCTGATGCACTTGCCCCCTCTAATCGCCCCTGCCGCAGACTCAGTGCCTGACGTCTGCTTGCATGCTTTCTCTGTGGCATTGACTCAGACGACGTGCTTGCCTTGCCCAGAGACGCCCTGCATCTGACCTTGCATGCCTCGCCTCGACGCTTTTTGCATGCTCCCCTTTTGTGATTGCCAGCTTGACTTGCTTGATTGCTGATTGCTCCTTCTTCCCGCCAATTCGCCCCTTGCTTGCTTCGCACCCCTTGCTTCGCCCCTTGCCTCCCGCTTGATCCCCCCCCAAGGCTTGATTCAGACATGTCCCACTGCAATACACACACAGACTCTCACACATTCACAATATACACGAACAACACACAGACAATACACACACGCATTCACATTCTCACACATTCACTCACATACTCACACACACATTCACCCACACCCACACATGCAACTCACACCACTCTGCCCAGCTCTGCAGGAGGCCACCAACCTCGCCCACCGCTGTGCTAACCGCTCCAAGGAGCGAGGCATATCCCGCCACGGCGCACCCACACAAACACACACACATTAACTTTCAATCACACCCACACACACACGCCCTCCACTCCCCACACCACACCACATAAAACACACCCACAACACACATGCCACATACAACCCAAACCACTCTGTCCGCCTCTGCAGGAGGCCACCAACCTCGCCCACCGCTGTGCTAACCGCTCCAAGGAGCGAGGCATGTCCCGCCACGGCGCATGCCGCATCGCCGCTAGCGTCCTCACTAAAGTTGCCTTGGAGCGCGGCAGCCGCGACAACATCACTGTCATCGTTGTCGACGTCACCATCGCGTGCAACAAGTCAGAAGCTGGTAGTGAGAAAAGCACGAATGCTGCGGTGCCTTCTAGCGCCCAACTTGGGAGCAATAGCACGTGAGTAGCCACCCACCCTGCCCCACCCCTCATGCGCATAGCTAGTCGCTGAACACTACTACAAGCTACTCCTACTCCACGCCCATTGTTGTTTCAATGTGGCGAGAGCGTGTAATGGGTCAGAGGCTGGTAGTGAGAAAAGCAACAATGCTGCGGTGCCTTCTAGCACCCAACTTGGAAGCAATAGCACCCACCGGAAAATGCCAGAACCACTACAACATGCCATACACAAAAAATGCCATAAACACATACATACATACCATGAACACTACCACATGCTATACACAAAAATTCCACAAACAATACATGCCATGATCAGTAAATGCGATATAAATACTTCAATAAGCCATAAACACTACCACATGCTATAAACAAAAATGCCATAAACAAAACATGCCATAAACACTACCACATGCTATAAACAAAAATGCCATAAACAATACATGCCATAAACACTACCACATGCTATAAACAAAAATGCCATAAACCTTACCTGCCATAAACAGTACAACATCATCGTCTTTGTTGTCAACGTGACAATCACGTGCAACAAGTCAGATACTGGTAGTGAGAAAAGCATGCCCCACTCCTACCCTACCCTGCCCCCCCTTTACCCGTACCCTTCTCCCCCCCTACTCCGCCTCCGTCTCACCTACCCCACCCCTACCCCGCCCCACTCTTACCCCACCTTCACCCTACCTCTACCCGACCCCCTACCCCGCGCCTCCCTTACCCCACCCCACCCCTACCCTGCCCCACTTTCCCCGTCCCACCCCCTGCCCCGCCCCCTCCCACCTCGCCCTACGCCCATGTTCCCACCCCTGCCCTCTCTCACCTTCCCCATCCCTTCCCTACCACTACCCCGTCCCACCTAGCCCCTCGCCCATGTTCCCTCCCCTACCCTCTCCCACCTTCCCCATCCCTTCCCTACCACTACCCCGTCCTTGCCCCAAGCCCTTGTTCCCACCCCTACCCTGTCCCCACCTACCCCGTCCCTTCCATACCACTACCCCGTCCCACCTCGCCCCACGCCCTGTCCCACCGACCATGTCCCTTCCCTACCCCGCCCCCCCCCCCACCCCGCCCACGCCCATGTTTCCCCCCACCTTGCCCTCTACCCCTACAGGTTGTGTAAGAATTACTCTTTCACCCTGGGGACCCATTTCTATATGAAGGCACAACAACGCCAACACCAAAACGTGGGGTACCCTACCACACCCTTCTCTAACCCGCCCCACCCTTACCCTGTCTCACCTCGCCCCACGCCCATCTGCCCACCCACGCACTCTTGTCCCCTTCCCCCACAGGTTGTATAAGAACAACTCTTTCACCCTGGGGACCCATTTCTATATGAAGGCACAGCAACGCGAACACGGAAAACCGGGGCACCGGCGTGAGACTGCAAATAGTGCCAGCGAAGAGGAGTTGAGCAGGTCGGTTTCATGTTTAACATGTATTTAATAGGTTTCATGTATGTATGACATGTATTTAATAGGTTTCTTGCATGTATGACATGTATTTATACGGTTTCATGTATTTGTGGCATGTATTTAGTAGGTTTCTAGGGACATTATACTGTATATATGACGATGTTTAGCACAGTCAAGAGGCACCGGCATGAGAATGCAAATGGTGTCAGTGAAGAGGAGTTGAGCAGGTAGGCTTCAAGTTTGACATGTATTTCTTAGGTCTCGGGTATTTATGACGTATTAAGTAGATTTCGTTATGGTTACGTGTATGGAGTTTAAGGACATTACACGAAAACACTATACTATACTATACTATACTATACTATACTATACTATACTATACTATACTATACTATACTATACTGTACTGCACTGCACTACACTACATACCGGTACTATACTATACTATACTGTACTGTACTGTACTGCACTGCACTGCACTACACTACATACCGGCACTGTACTACACTATATGCTCAAAGTCCCCTCCTCCCCCCCTCCTATATGATACGATATTATACCATACTATACCATACTATACACTCAAGACCCCCTCCTCCTCCCATACTGTACTGTACCAAATGATACTAAACTATACTGTGCTCTCAAGGGCCCCTCCCTCCCCATCCTCCTCCTGTACTATATACTTAGGGACCGGCAAATCATATGATGCTGACCAAAGACGAGTATGATATCATACAAATATCATATGATTTAATATCATATGATATGTTGCCGTAGGCCAAAGTTACTGAGTCAGACCGCCGGCATCGTATGATATCATATGATGACATGATATCATATTGCCTATCCTTATATATACTCAAGACCCCCTCCTCCTCCCCTCGCCGCCTCGTGCTCTAGCGCAGCATGAGTGCCCGCGCTGAGGGGGGCCACAACACCCACTGGCACTCAAACAGCACTGAGGGGGGGCACAACACCCACTGGCACTCAAACAGCACTGAGGGGGGCCACAACACCCACTGGCACTCGAACAGCACTGAGGGGGGCTGCAACACCCACTGGCACTCAAACAGCACTGAGGGGGGCCACAACACCCACTGGCACTCGAACAGCACTGAGGGGGGCCGCAACACCCACTGACATTCAAACAGCACAGAAAATAAAACAACACAACCACTAAACCTAGCCCCCCCTCCCCCCCCCAGACCGTCCAGTCCCTGCGACCAAGGTCGCGAACTTATACCCGTAGCCAATCCACATTCCAAAGGGGCCTCCTCCTCCTCCCATAGTCTCCTCATCCTGGCATGTAGTATGATTACCGCGCTGAGGGAGGCCACGACACCCACTGACATTCAAACAGCACAGAAAATAAAATAACACAACCACTAAACCTAGCCCCCCCTCCCCCCCCAGACCGTCCAGTCCCTGCGACCAAGGTCGCGAACCCATACCCGGAGCTAACCCACACTCCAAAGGGGCCTCCTCCTCCCCTAGTCTCCTCATGCTGGGATGTAGTATGACTACCGCGCTGAGGGAGGCCACAGCACCCACTGACATTCAAACAGCACAGAAAATAAAACAACACAACCACTAAACCTAGCCCCCCCTCCCCCCCCCAGACCGTCCAGTCCCTGTGACCAAGGTCGCGAACCCATACCCGGAGCTAACCCACGCTCCGAAGGGGCCTCCTCCTCCTCCCCTAGCCTCCTTATCCTCGGCCGCAGCATGAGTGCCCGCGCTGAGGGGGGCCACGACACCCACAGCCACCTCAGCCCCTCATACAGCCCCTCCAGTAGGCTCGGCCAAAGCTCCCACGCACCGTCCCCCTCAGGGGGGTGGCAGCTCAGGGGGGGCAGCCGGGACAAGCCACCAAAGGCAGGGGCTCAGGGCTTGCGGCAGGCAGGGGCGGCTGCGGTGGCCGAGGAGCCGGACAGGGGAGCGAAGGCGGGGTCTGAGAGACTGCTGCAGGCAGCAGCGGCGGCTGTGGCCGCAACACAGCAGCAGGATGCGGGAGTGGGGGCGGGAGCTCTTAACCCAGGCGTAGTTGCTGAGGCTACCACCTCCCAGTTGGCAGAAGGGGGAGCGGCAGCTCTTGATACAGAGGGGGGTGCTGAGGCTACCACCCGTCAGTTAGCTGAAGGGGACGCGGGAGCTCTTGACTTAGTGGTGGTCGCAGCCAACAGCCAGCAGGGCGAAGTTGGGCATGCTAGAGGGGAGGCTCTGAACCTAGAGGTGGTGGCAAGCAGCCAGGGGGGGGATGAGGCTGTTCCGGCTGCCATCTCCCCGGGGGGAGACGTAGGAGTGGGGACGGGAGGTTTATGCCTTGAGGTGGTGGCAAGCAGCCAGGGGGGGAATGGGGCTGATGCAGCTGCCATCTCCCCGGGGGGGGGCGCAGGAGTGGGTACGGGGGCTTTATGCCTTGAGAGGGTGGCTGGGGCTACCCCGCCCCAGGAGCTGGTTGTAGGGGTGGGGACGGGGGCTGCAGACCCAGTGCAGGCAGCGGCAAGCAGCCAGGGGGGGAATGGGGCTGAGGCTACCCCGCCCCAGGAGCTGGTTGTAGGGGTGGGGATGGGGGCTGCAGACCCAGGGCAGGCGGCAGCAAGTAGCCAGGGGGGGGATGAGGCTGAGGCTACCCCGCCCCAGGAGCTGGTTGTGGGGGTGGGGATGGGAGATCTGGACATAGCGGTGGAAGCAGCGTTGGTGGCAGCTAACAGGCAGGGTTTGGAAGAGGGTGATGCTGGTGCAGGTGGGGGCACACTCAACAAGTCGGATGAGGCCCAGGTGGACGGTGCTAGTTGCACCAGAAGTCTCTACAGTGCAGGCAGTACTGCACAGACTGGTGGCGCTGGCGATAGCTGCCTGGAGGCCCGGAGTGAAACTGAGGGCTCGCCTGTGGGACAGAGAGCCTCGGCAGATGCGGTGCTTGTCAGCCTACCCCCCGCGGACTCCTCTGAGCCCCCTCAGTTTCCCAAGGCCGCCGCTTTGAGCGACGATGATATTAGTGGAGGGAGGGGTTGCCGCTTCCACGACGTCCAGTCAGTGCTGGCAGGCCCTCCTGACGAAGCAGGGGGGGCTGCGGACGAGGGGGGGGCCTTAAAAGCAAGCGGCCTAGAGGGAGCGGGAGGTGGGGCTGCAGACGAGGGGGGGGCGTCTGGGGGGGCCTTGAAAGCAAGTCGCCTAGAGGAGGCGGGAGGAGGGTGTGACGTATGAATTCAGGGGGAGCTGCGGACGAGGGGAGGGGGGCGGCTGGGGGGGCCTTGAAAGCAAGCAGCCTAACGGGAGGGGGGGGGGGGGGGGGGGGGGGGGGGGGGTATGAATACAGGGGGGCTGCGGACGAGGGAGGTGGGGGTGGGGCTGGGGGGGCCTTGAAAGGCCGAGACAGACCAAATTCATGTTTTAAACACGTTTTTGTATGCACATGTTATTACACATGTTAAACATAGAACTGCGCAGATTGGCATGCAGATTACACGCATGTATATATGCATACAACTATGCAGACTGGCATGCAGATTTTACACGCATGTATTTATTCATGATTGGCTCGCTTAGATTATACACATGTATGTACAGCTATAGATATTTGCAGAGTATACACATGTTTAGATACATGAGTGCCACATGCAGATTATACACATGCATATATAGATCTAGTTATTTGCAGATTAGACATGTATTTATGCATGATTCCATCCGAGAACTTCTACAGCGGTCGCCTGGAGTCCTTGGTTGGTTCTGTCTGCATTTGTAACTTCCGACCTGACGCCACGCCACCTTTCATCACCTTGAGCCCTTGGTTGGTTCTGTCTGCATTTGAAACTTCCGACCTGAAGCCACGCCACCTTTCATCACATTGAGCCCTTGGTTGGCTCCCTTTGCATTTGCACGTGCATTGGCATTTGCATGATGCCTCGGCATCAACCTGAGAACGCGTCTGGCATTATCCGTGAGGCCGTTGTCTGTTGGTGAACCAGTGCCTCACGTTTGCAGACAGCAGTATCAGGCCTTATTGATACGAGCACCTTGGGCGCATACCTGTTTTTTTAATTCTGCTTGTTTCACTGCCTGATCTTGCTTGCAACCTACTATATAAATGTATATTGAAATTGAAATTGTTACATCCAAGTAATGTGCCACTCTCAGGACGTGAAGTTAAAACACCACTGCGTAAGCCGGAACTAGCAGTAGTCACCATATATAAATGTATATTTACATGATTGACACATGCATATTATAATACACATGCATACATAGATATAGATATTTGGAGATTGAGTTGAGCAGCTGTGTAGACATGTACCTACAGGACGAGTTGTACAGCCGTGTGCATACACGCATATTAAGTTTAGAAGTTGTCCATGGATATCCATCTCATGATGAGGACTTCCAAGTATTGTGCACAGCCTTCTTCCTCCCTTGTAATCCAGAGATGCCATCTCTCAAGCTGTAAGGCTGTTCGCCGTCTTGTGTGTGGACCAGGGGACTTCAGGAGGACCCCAATCTCTGCAGCCTAAGACGCAACCAATTGTATAGCCTGCGTCCTGCGACGCAACGGACCCTTTGAGGTTGCGTCTGCGATGGAGGACGCAGCGTCCTGAACAACCCTGGTGTGGACGCCTGTTGTAGGCAGTGGATGGGCTAGCTCTCCACCATCCCAGGAACTGATACGAAGGGTGCCTGCGGGACTCTTGACTATCAGGATGTTGCGAGCAAGCACAACCTAGCAGCAGGCCCAGGAGAGCTGTTGGTTATGTAGTAGGGTGAGAGCAGCCATGTATGCATCAGGGTACTACTTCTTGCCAAATTGGTCAGCGCTTAAAGCGCACAAACGTCAAATTGGTCAGCGCTTTATAGTGCAAAAAGCGCAAAAACTGCGTGCTGCGCCCACAGGGGGTTGAAAAAGCTGCACGAAATGCGCAGATGGGCTCAAAAAGGCACCACGCTGCCGCGCGCGCTTAGTAGTACCCTGGTATGCATGTGTGTTACAGTACAGGAGTAGGCTAAAGAGACTTGCCCAACCGTTTCAGGAAGGGCTTAAAAAGAACAAGCACTGATGTTCTGAGCCCCAAGCAATCGTTTAACCGACGGGGGGCCTGAGTTCGTGCTACAGTGATAATTTAATTCTACAATATTATGAAATCATCATCTCAGCTGGGATGATAATTTAATTGTGCGATTATTATCGCATGCAGGTTTGGTTGGAAGTAGGCCCAGTGATTTTCTGAGGATTTGGGGTTTGCTAGATGGAAGGGGCACTGTGTGGGAAGTACTACATGCAAGGAAGCTTCCTGGATCAGAACTAAGAATGGGAGACGAATGAAGAAGGCGCAGAAGGATTTCGGCGTAAGGAAGACCGTCGTGGAACGATGAGGACAGGAGCCGTTTTTGAAGCTCGGTCATTAAGGCCACGCTACCCGAGATCGATCGAGTCAATGAGTCTGACAAAGTCACTCCTGGCCTGTCAATCTGTCTCACTACTTCCCTATGTTTCTCCCTCGCCACTGCACGCCCTGGCCTCTCCTTTGGTCCACCTTGATTCTATTAGCCTTGTGTTTTTGTGTGCGGGGGTGCCTTCCTGTTGTAGCATTTTGAACAACCCAGGCAGTTATGTCGGTATGTTTATTTAGCTAAGCCCCCCCCCCCCCCCCCCCCCCCCCCCCCCCCCCCCCCCCTAAAACTCATTTATGGGGGGGTCAGTCTTCAGATTATGTATATCTTTTTACTCAGACCTCTAAATGACATTCTGAGACCACCATTGAGTGTGACTGGACAAGGGCAGTTCATTGGTACCACCTGAAGACCCAGGGGGGGTGTATGGGTGGGTAAATGGGTGGGTATGAGTATGAGTGGGTGGGTGAAAGGGTGATATGGATGGGTATGGGTGGGTGAATGGGTGAGTATGGGTGCGTGAATGGGTGGGTAATGTGGGGGTATGGGTGAATGTGTGTGGCAGTGTGAGTTTGTTTGTGGGTGTGGGCGGTGTGGGTGAGATTTTTTTGTACTCCTGAGTCCTGACCCGACGGATTTTTTTCTCAGACGTTTGTGCCAACCGACGGTGTCGTGGAATCGGTAATGTAGTTACAGTTCGCGCTAATACCATTCGAACTGAATCCTCGGTGTCGCTGGTTTGTGTCGGGGGAGCCACCTGCTAAAGCCTGACTAAAGCCCATTGCGGGTGTGCTCTCTGGTATGCTCTGAGTGTGCTAAGAGCTCACGGGGACGCATCGCAATCCAGCATCGCATCTTGTGGTCTGTGATGGTCCAGGACCTGCTGCTGCTAGCACATCTGCTAGCACATGCGTAATTGCAAATCAGCTGCCGAATCTGCTGCCGGGTGTGCTGACTCCGAAACCGGCAGCTAAAAAGTGTATGCTTGCGGATGAATGCATGAATGTCAGACCACCGGAACGGTAGCAGCGCGCCCTCTCTCCCTCCGCCCCTCCCGATGAGGTGTTTGCTATCACCATGCATTAGGATAATATATTTTGATTATGCGCAGTTGGCCCCCCACCCAAACGGCCAAACCCACCCACGCCCGGCCACAGCACTGTTTTGTTTCGAGCGACGCGTCGAATCGGATCGGATTCGGATCGGAAGCCGGAGAAATTGAGCGATTCGGTGCGACCCCAGTGCGACGCGCTGCCAATCGAACCCCGCGGAGCGCGGAGCCCTGAGGGTTCGGGGGGCAATTTCCGATTAGTAGGATAGTACCGAACACGGAAAGCAGGGCATAGTTTAGCCATATCCATGCGTCGCGAGGCAGCGACGAAATGGCGACGCTTCGCACATAAACAAAAACAGTGGGCCACAGCTTCCGCCTAGTTGCAAGGGCCCGCCCTTTTTTCCTGCACTCTTTTACCGCCCCTCCAGCCTCCATGTCACCCGAACTGGCGAATCATCCGTGACAGCCTGGGTGCGTACCACACTTGTCACACCTGCCCACCGCCAGCCTGGGAATACAAATGGGGCCGACTTCGACTTCTTCATCGCAATACATTACATTACTGCGACTGGCATTTCTTCGCTTCTCTGACTGTGACCGTCTACCCCCCCGCCCCTCAATTATCTTCCCAGTGCTGCACCGATCTCCGGTCGAGCTGCACCGATCTCCGTGCGTATCCCCCCGGACACTGGTACGGAGTTGCACCGATCTCCGTGCGTATCCCAAAATTCCCAAGGTACGTCTTCGGTACTGCTTCGGCGGTTCGGCCTGGGTGGATAGCCTCCTGCCATTGGGAATTTTCATCTTATCATGGTATGAGCAAGGTAGTTGTCGGAGTTGTCCGGCCACTCTTATCTCCAAATAGTGCATTCATTGACCTTCCTAACTTGTCGTGATTCTGCTACTTTTAATTCCCCAACTCCGCCCTCCTCTACTACTTACCTTCCGCCCCCGTTGACTACTACCTCCTTCCCACCCCCCGGTGTTGTCCGAGGACCCCCTCTGGACTGCTTCCTTAATTCACGCCGACTTGGCGTTCTGCTTTTCCTGTCTAACCCCCCAATTAACAAACACATGACCCAATTCAGTTATTCTTAGGCATCGGCATATCATATGATGTAGACCAAAGTTGAGTATGATATCATATGATATCATACAAATTGCATCATATATTCATATGATATTGTATATAAATGGTAGCTTTGGTCTAGTCAGACTGCCGGCATCATATCATTTCTTCTGATATCATATGATGACATGCTGCCGTTCCCTAGTTATTATGCACACCTTCACACTCCCTTCCTCAGTTCCTTACCCACTGCCCCATGACACGGATTGAATGCCCCTCCTGTTTTAAAGATTTATCTCGATTTTTCGAGGTTGGGCTCGCCCCTTCAGCAAAATCTGGCTCCCCCTGGACTGTAACAACATACACATACTCACACTCACACTCGCTCGCCCTCACACTCACACTCACACTCACACCTGCCCTGCACCCCATCTCCCTTCAGGTCAGACGCCATGAAGCTCATCAAATCGTTGAACCTTCTCCTAGTAGCGGCTCTCCTGGCCCTTGCGTGTACCTCTGGTGTTGAGGCCCAGAAGAAGGGCACCAGGAAGGAGGGCGGGTTGCCCCCAGGCGTTCAGCGACCCCCCAAGGCCGAGCGCCCTCCGAAGGCTGAGCGCCCCCCTAGCTGGATGCAGCCCTCCAAGGATGGAAGCAAGGCCCACCTGCACAAGCCCCCTGGCTGGACTAAACCCCCCATGGCTGACCGCCCCCCCGACATGGACAGCAAGGAGGCCCACCTGAACAAGCCCCCTGGCTGGACCAAGCCCCCCATGGCTGACCGCCCCCCTGGCATGGACAGCAAGGAGGCCCACCTGAACAAGCCCCCTGGCTGGACCAAGCCCCCCATGGCTGACCGCCCCCCTGGCATGGACAGCAAGGAGGCCCACCTGAACAAGCCTCCTGGCTGGACAAAGCCCCCCATGGCTGACCGCCTTCTTGGCATGGACAGCAAGGAGGCCCACCTGAACAAGCCCCCTGGCTGGACTAAGCCCCCCACGGCTGACTGCCCCCCTGGCATGGACAGCAAGGAGGCCCACCTGATGAACAAGCCCCCTGGCTGGACCAAGCCCCCCAAGGCTGAACGCCCCCCTGTCATGGACAGCAAGGAGGCCCACCTGAACAAGCCCCCTGGCTGGACCAAGCCCCCCATGGCTGACCGCCCCCCTGGCAAGGACAGCAAGAAGGGGGCTTCCGTGATCAAGCCCCCTGGTTGGACTAATCCCCCCAAGGCTGACCGCCCCACTCACAAAAAGGGATTCAAGAGGAGTGCCATGTAAGCCCCCCACCTGGACCCAGCTCCCCTTGCTGGACTTAATCCTAACCTGGACCCAGCCCCCTTGCTGGACCTAGCCCCCCAGAGACCAAACCCCCCATTCCAAGGAGGCTCTATACTGACTATGGCCGACACTAGTATTTCGGGGCTCCTTGGACGCAGGCAGATTCAGACCAAACGTGGTGCAACTGCTTGCTTGTGTTTGCTGCTACTGCGTGTGTGTGTTTTCTGGGAGGACTATCTAGCCAAAAGCTCTTGCCAACCTGGGCTGGCTTTGATTGTTTGCGCTTTCTCATTGTTCGATTGTAGAAGCTTGCTTAATGTTTGATCGTTTGATCGTTCGACATGTTTTATGTACCTTCGTCTTCCATCATAGTTTAGTAACCTGTAGTTCTCTGAGTGACTGAGTCTCGCATCGAGCACGCATGTTGTACGATACGCTCAATTGTTTCATTTTTTATCTAGCCTGCAGGCAGTGCCCATATTTCAATGTTTCTTTGAACTGGCCTACATGCAGGCAGTGACCATACATATATTTCCATAGAACAGCATAGAACTGTAAAATTCAGAAGGCCGAATCAACTAACTGCCAGTTCCCCTTTTGTCTCTTCACTCTGGCTCTAGGGGGTTTAATACCTACGCCACCAAAACGGTGGTTGGGAGCTTGGTTTGTTTGTCCTCGACACACCCCTGATGTAATGGGGTTTTTTGCTTTGTGGGTGCTTTTTCTTTTTGTTTAAAGCACAGAGTCTCATACACCCTCGCGGTGTCAACTAGACTTTAACATGTAATGTAATGTAATGTAATGTAATGTAATGTAATGTAATGTAATGTAATGTAATGTAATGTAATGTAATGTAATGTAATGTAATGTAATGTAATGTAATGTAATGTCATGTCATGTAATGTCATGTCATGTCATGTCATGTCATGTCATGTAATGTAATGTAATGTAATGTAATGTAATGTAATGTGATGTAATGTAATGTAATGTAATGTAATGTAATGTAACTCTTCAGTGACCAGCTGATAATGGTTTTTTGTTTTGTGTGGAAGGACTTTCACCCCTGGAGGTGGGTTTCGCGACACAAACCAGCGATTTGAAATATTGGTTTGATTTCATGGGTTGTTCAGGAACCTCATAAGCGACGTTTTATAAGTAAAGGTGATCAAAATCTACGTTTCATGGCCCCAAATCTACGTTTGCAACATAACAGACTCTCCGAAATCTGTGTTTGAGAGTTGAGAAGTGAAACGCAACAGTTTGATCAACCCAGGAAGTTACGTCGGTAACGTAGTATGTATGTATTTTGTTACAGTCCAGGGGTATGCCAAATAGGCCAGAGGGTATTGGCTTCTTTCCCAACCGTGTAGGAATGGCTTAAAAAGAAAAAGCACTGATGAAATGAAACCTAAACAATCGTTTTACCGTCGGGGGCCCTGATATCGTGCTACAGTGATCTTTTAATTCTCGTGGTACAGTGCCCTTTTTATAATGATATTCGCCTCCGCTACCAGAAGCTGTTGACATATATTTATAGGCATGTCCATGAGGATATCGACTTGACAGTATGGAATGTGGAATTCTGCGATTCAACATCCAAAAACTTTATGAATGGAAATGGCACTAGGAATTTTTGGAGCAACCTAGCCGACTATCTTTCTATTTGCAGAAGAGCAAGACAGGAAGCCCTGGACTGCTTAGTGGCACTGTAATTTATTCTCCTTTTTTTCTTGTGACTTCTCATTTGTTAGCTTCTTACCTCCGCCACTGTTTGTGGTTGAGAACTGGGTCGTACTTTAGGGGTTTTAATACCTACGTCACCAAAACGGTGGTTGGGAGTTTGGTTAGTTTGTCCTCGACAACCCCCTGATGTAATGGTTTTTTTTACTTTGTGGGTGCCTTTTCGTTTTGTTTAAGCACAGAGTCTCATACACCCTCGTGGTGTCAAGTAGACTTTAACATGAAGTTTTATGTACGGTAATGTAGTAATCATTTAATTTTAGTAGTAGTTCGCTCAGGGGAATCCTGGGGTGAATCCTCAATACACAAAATGAAACGTAGATGCCGAAGTACCCTTGCTTGAACAAATGCCCGATGCCCGCTGCCCGATCAGGCCCTGAGGGCGCCCGCTTGCCTTGCCCGCCTCGGGCCGCGTTACAGCCGAGGTCACGACAATTGACAACTCCTCCCATGGCGATCGATTTTCCTCACAGCGCACAATCCGATCCCATCGTATCGCAAGTAGTCCTCAAGTTGCTAGCTTCAACCGGATTCCCCTCCGATTTGCCCCCGGGGCTGACACAGTTCGAACTCCGCAACCGACAAAACCCCAAATTCCAGCCCGAGTCGTCCGATCCCGACATCGGAACTGCAACTTCCAGCTATCCATGTATTCGGTCTCAAGCCTGCATTGCAACGTTCGATGCACGCAAGGTGGTCTATTGTTACGCCCTGGTCGGGGAATTCCGCCCAGGAGCTCGACATCTCCGTCTGCCTTCTACCGCCTGCCTTCCTTGGGAAGCTCCACGCTGTCAAGTGCCGGGGGCTGCGCCCCCCCCACCACCCTGCACCCAGTAGGCCTGAGGATGGGCTCTTCTCCATCTGTACAGCCTAGCCATGCAAGTGTGAGGGATGGCATGAGGCAGTACACACATGGGCTGGTACGTGAGCAGGCATGCCGCATGCAAGCCCAGGCTGCTGGCAGTGGCAGTGGTGCAGGTGGAGGCGACGGCGGTGGTGGCAGCGGTGGCGACGATGGTGGTGGTGAAGAAGGGGGTGCCTCAGGTGTTGGACCAGGCCCCCTTAATTGGGGCATTATCACGCCCCTGCTGGCCCTTGTGTCAGTACTAGCTGTCCTGTGGTACGGTTTTGTGGGAACTCCAATCACCGTAGTACTGCCCAGTACAGCTGAAGCTGGGGAGGTGGCCCAATATAATTCTGCAGGTGGTTCCGGAGCCACGGTAGACAACACTGGAACCAAGGATGGTTCCGGAGCCACCGGAATTACACCCAGGGAAGGGGAGTCTGACCTCCCCTGGAAGTGAGTCAAGGATTTGTTTTTCTAATCTGAAAGTTTTTCTTCTTCTTCTAGCTTTATGGTTACAGGCCTCCTTCAGGGACAGCGTTTTACAGCTTTCTGTACCTTTATATACCTTTTTATAGCTAATATAGCTGTTTAGGGCCATTTAGGGCAAACCAGGCAATATTTTTTACATTTTAAAGCGATAATTTGGTTCATAACGGAGTCATAACTAGGGATCCCAATACATGACAGGAACAAAATCTCTGAAGTGAGTAGTTGGTCGTACCCGATGTAACTAGGGAACGGCAATATGATATCATGTCATCATTTGATATGAGTCTGACTAGGCTAAAGTTGCCATTTATGTACAATATCATATGATTCAATTTGTATGCCATCATACTTGCCTTCGGCCAGCATCATATGATATGCCAGTCCCTAGGAACACGAGATTTCACCCCTCTACCCCCGACCCTGCTCGCCAACCCACCCTCACCATCAAAACCCGCTCACCCACACTCACACCCATGCACACAAGCTCATCCCCCCCCCCCCCCCCACCCCACCCATACACACCCATACCCCCCCCCCCCCCCCCCCCACCCACACACACACACAGCCCCACCCCCACCACACACACACACCACACACACACCACACCACCACGACCACCACACACACACACACACACACACACACACACACTTCACTCTCAAACACACTCACACGCGCATAAATAAATCCACCACATCCTCCAACCACCCATGACCTGCAGGAGCAACATATCCGCCTTGGAGAGGTCGATGAGGAAAACCCGAGCTGACCCCCACCCCCACCACAACACACACACATCTGTCCATGCCCCCCCCCCCCCCCCCCCCCCCCACACACACACACACCTTTTCATGCAAACATACACGCGCACACTCAAACCCACCCAACACTCCAACCACCCATGACCTGCAGGAGTGACATGTCCACCTTGGAGCAATCGATGGAGGAAGCCTTGGACCCCCCCCCCCCACCACCACCACCACCACCACCACCACCACCAAAACCACCCACACACAAATTCACACTCAAACACACATACACCCGCACCCCCACACCCCTGCACACACACAAGCACACCTCACCCTCCAACCACCCATGCCCCAGGAGTGACATGTCTGCCTTGGAGCGATCGATGGAGGAAGCCTTGGACCCCCCACCCCCCCCCCCCCCCCCCCCCCGGCCCCCCCCCCCCCCCCCCCCCCCCCCTCAACCTCCCCACGCCCACCCACCCACCCACCCAGTACCACCACCAGCCACAATCATCATCATCATCACCACCACCACCACCACCACCACCACCACCATCATTTTTGTCAACACCCCAAGCACCCATGGTCCGCAGGAGTGACATATGCGCCTTGAAGCGATTGATGAAGGAAGCTCTGGCTGACCCCCACACGCACCCACCCACCCACCCACAACTTCACTCGCTAACACGCATACACCCGCATCCCCACACTCAAACCCAGCACACCCTCCAACCCACCACACCCGCACCCTCCCTCGCAAACTCACCCCACCCTCCAACCACCCATGGCCCAGGAGTGACATATCTGCCTTGAAGCGATTGATGAAGGAAGCCCTGGCTGACATTTTGAACATGAAAGAGAAGGTGGAGGGTATGTTGACGGTTGAAGAGGTTGAGGACACCATCATTCCAGTTGAGGGGGCTGGTGAGTTTTATTTTATTTTGTTTCTTTAATTGTTTTAATTGTTTTTGCAGTTTCTTAATTTATTTTGCATTTTTCATTTTCTGATTTATTTCACAGTATTTGATGTCAGTTGGGGAGGTTGACGCCATCATTCCAGTTGAGGGGGCTGGTGAGTTTTATTTTATTTTGTTTCTTTAATTGTTTTAATTGTTTTTGCAGTTTCTTAATTTGTTTTGCATTTTTCATTTTCTGATTTATTTCACAGTATTTGATGTCGGTTGGGGAGGTTGACGCCATCATTCCAGTTGAGGGGGCTGGTGAGTTTTATTTTATTTTGTTTCTTTAATTGTTTTAATTGTTTTTGCAGTTTCTTAATTCGTTTTGCATGTTTTTATTTACTGATTTCATTTGCAGTATTTGATGTCGGTTGAGGAGGTTGAGGACGCCATCATTCCAGTTGAGGGGGCTGGTGAGTTTTTGTATTCCTTTTCTTCTTCTTCATTTTTACCATTATAATTTACATTGTGTTTGCATTCGCAGTCTCTTAATTTGTTTTGCAGTTATGTCGATTTTTTATTTACTGATTTCTTTGACATTATTTCGCCCAAGAAGGTGGTCCCCTGAATTTAAAAGAGAAGGTGGAGGGTATGTTGACGGTTGAGGAAGTTGAGGACATCATCATTCCAGTTGAGGGGGCTGGTGAGTTTTATTTTATTTTGTTTCTTTAATTGTTTTAATTGTTTTTGCAGTTTCTTAATTCGTTTTGCATGTTTCTATTTACTGATTTCGTTTACAGTATTTGATGTCGGTTGAGGAGGTTGAGGACACCATCATTCCAGTTGAGGGGGCTGGTGAGTTTTATTTTATTTGTTTCTTAATTGTTTTAATTGTTTTTGCTGTTTCTTAATTCGTTTTGCATGTTTTTATTTACTGATTTCGTTTACAGTATTTGATGTCGGTTGAGGAGGGTTTGAGGACACCATCATTCCAGTTGAGGGGGCTGGTGAGTTTTATTTTATTTTGTTTCTTTAATTGTTTTTGCAGTTTCTTAATTCGTTTTGCATGTTTTTATTTACTGATTTCGTTTACAGTATTTGATGTCGGTTGAGGAGGTTGAGGACACCATCATTCCAGTTGAGGGGGCTGGTGAGTTTTGTTTTATTTTGTTTCTTTAATTGTTTTAATTGTTTTTGCAGTTTCTTAATTCGTTTTGCATGTTTTTATTTACTGATTTCGTTTACAGTATTTGATGTCGGTTGAGGAGGTTGAGGACACCATCATTCCAGTTGAGGGGGCTGGTGAGTTTTATTTTATTTTGTTTCTTTAATTGTTTTAATTGTTTTTGCAGTTTCTTAATTCGTTTTGCATGTTTTTATTTACTGATTTCGTTTACAGTATTTGATGTCGGTTGGGGAGGTTGAGGACACCATCATTCCAGTTGAGGGGGCTGGCGAGTTTTCCTCTTCGTCTTATCTTCTTCTTCTTTAATTTTTCTATTATGTTTTTTCATTATTTTGTTGTCTTAATTGTTTTTCAGGTTTGTCTGCTTCCTTTTTTATTTACGGCTTTCTTCAACAGTATTTGACGTCAGCTTGGGAGGTTTACACCATCAGTCCAGTTGAGGGGACTGATGCGTTTTTGTTTATTTTTAAACCGGTGTATTCTGTTTATATTACTGGTATTACATTTATTTGTATATATTATTGCTTTATATGATTTGTATTTGTTAGTATTTCACGGGAGGAGTTTTGCCCCCCAATGGTACAAGGGAAGGTAGAGGGTCTTATTTTTATTTTTACTTTGTTTTTGTTTTATTTTATTTTTATTTTGTCATGACGGTTCAGGGGGAGGAGGACACCACCATCCCATTTGACTATTTGAGGGGGTTGGTGAGTTTGTTTTTTAACTGGTGTATTTTGTTTATATTAGTGGTATTACATTTATTTGTATACCGGTATATTATTCTTTATATTATTGTATTTGTTAGTATTTCACCGAAGGAGTTGGGCCCCCCAAAGGTGCAAGGGAAAGTGGAGGGTCATATTTTATTTTCTTTTTATTTTCTTTTTCTTTTTATGTTATTTGTTTTTTATGTTATTTGTTTTTTTATTTCTTTAGTGATGACAGCTGAGGGTGAGGAGGACACTATCATCCCAGTTGAGGGATGGTGAGTTTTCCCCCTTGTAACCAAGCCCTGATATACCACCACCGACCCTCCCCCCCCCCCCCCCCCCCCCCCCACCACCACCACCACCACCACCACACACACACACACACACACACACACACACACACACACACACACACACATGTAACCAAGCCCTGATATACCACCACCACCGACCCTCTCCCCCCACCTAACCCCCCACCCCCACCCACCCACCCACCCAACCCAACACACACAAACATTCACTTCCCCCCTCCATATTCAAATGGATGACCAGGTCTCGTGGTCACACACACGCACACACGAACCACCTCCCCCCCTCCACATTCAAATGAATGACCAGGTGTCGTGCCCCGGGTGAAGCGTATTGCTCCTGGACTGAAGTACCGCTCAAAGACTCAGCTGAGCGGTACAGTGGACTACGGTGCCCAGCTGGCGTGGTCACAGGTGTGATATCAATAATATCATTTACTTCAGTTTTGGGGTAGCTAGATAGGCTACATGGCTTGGGCCCACCTTAGTCGTGGTGGTTGGGTGATTTGTGTTATGTGCATCTTTGTACGTACTTTTTTGTGATTTGTAAATGTACACCGATTTATGATATGTATGTGTGTATGTGCATGTGTGTGTGTGTATATTTATATATATATATATATTAGATACGTCATGGCTGTTGTACTTGAATGATATGTTTGTATTTACTGCTTTGGGCTATGAGGAGAGGGGGTTATTTTTTACTGGGTCGGGTTTAGAATGCATTTACTTTGGTTTACCTTTTTTTTCTTTTACTTTTTTTTTTTTTTTTTTTTTTTTTACCGGGTCAGGTTTAGGGTGCATTTACGTAGGTTGAACCTTTTCTTTCTTTCTTTTTTCTTCATTAGTTTCTTATTTTTTACTGGGTCAGTTTTAGGGTGCATTTACTTAGATTGAATCTTGTTCTTATTTTATTTTATTTTATATGATATGATATGATATTTTATTTTATTTTATATGATATGATATGATATTTTATTATTTTTTAACGAGGCAGGTTCAGGGTGCATTTACTGAGATTGACCCTTGTTATTATTTTTATTTTATTTTATTTTATTTTATTTTATTTTATGTTCTTTTTTAACGAGTCAGGTTTAGGGTGCATTAACTTATGTTGAAATTTTTGTTTCCTATCTTTAAACGGGTCAGGTTTAGGGTTTAGGGAACTTTTTTTGTACTGGGTCTTTTTTAAACTGGGTGAACCTTGTTCTTCCTTGTTTTTCAATGGGTCAGGTTTAGGGTGCATTTCCTGAGGTCAAACGTTGTTCTTCCGACAAACCAAAGCAGTTGCAGATCCAATTTTCCATGTCGCTTGCAACGCTGCCTAGGACTTGTTTACTGTGTCAGGTTTTGGTTGCATTTACTTTGGTTGGACCTTGCTCTTCCGACAAACCAAAGCAGTTGCAGATCCAATTTTCCGCGTCGCTTGCGATGCTGCCTAGGACTTGTTTACTGTGTCAGGTTTAGGTTGCATTTAATTTGGTTGGACCTTGCTCTTCCAACAAATCAAAGGCAATGTTTTTTGTTTCAGATTTCTCTACCTATCAGGCCTCCCCCTGATACTCGAATGAAAAAAATTACAATTTTTTTGATTGAGGGATTAGCCTGTCAAAATGTGTGTGTGTGTGTCCGTCCGTCCGTCACAAACTACTTTTTCAGGTTTCACTTCAAATCACAAAAAAACGAAACATTATACAACATATAACAATTATAAGACTTATTGATACCGGACATATTCTCACGAGAACCAAAGGCAGTGTTTTTCATTTCAGATTTCTCTACCTAGAGGCCTCCCCCTGATAGCTTGGGGGAGGCCTAGGCAAGGTTGCGTAGCTGGTTGGGCTAATCAAGCCTGATTTCAGAAACGTTGAGTAGCTACCATGGGGGAAACAAGTTCTATGCAGTCGCATGCGACGCTAAATATTGGCAGAGAGTGATTGTGACGGAGCAGCAGGTGGCAACAGAAGCGAGTTAGTTACGAGACCGTTGGCTGACGTGTTAGGCTTCGTCTCGGTCAGACGGATGGTCGGATGGTCAGTCGGTCGGTCGGTCGGTCGGTCGGTCGGACGGACAAATGGGTAACCCTGGGGGCTCCCGCCCCCTTGAAGAGGGGGCTCCGCCCACAACTGTCCAAATCAGTCACAGATGTCAGCGGAGTCAGAGTCAGAGTCAGAGTCAGAGTCAGAGTCAGTCTATAAGTCACAGGTGTGTTGCTGAAAGGAGAGACAAAGGACAACTTACATGGACTAGGCGAACCCTTAGAAAAGAGCAGCGCCTCCAGAAAGGAGGCGGGGTTTAGGGTACGGCGTAAAGCAATACACCGGACAGCAATAAACCGGACGGTATGGTGGGTGGTGTGGGTATTGTGCAAACGGTGGGGTCTACGGCATGCTATCATAGGCATCTGGTGTATGGTTAGTCATAATCTTTGGCACTCATCTAGGTCACCGTGATATTCGGATGTTCGCTTCTCTCTTCACATGGGTACTTCGGTTCGGCATGACTGGTATGGTGGGCATGACTGGTATGGTGGGCATGACTGGTATGGTGGGCATGACTGGTATGGTGGGCATGACTGGTATGGTGGGCATGACTGGTATGGTGGGCATGACTGGTATGGTGGGCATGACTGGTATGGTGGGCATGACTGGTATGGTGGGCATGACTGGTATGATGGGCATGACTGGTATGGTGGGCATGATGAACGGCGGGAGTAGCTATGACTCTCTTAAGGTCAAATGCCTGGTCATCTAATTAGTGACGCGCATGAATGGATTAATGAGATTCCCACGGTCCCTTTCTACTATCTAGCGAAACCACAGCCAAGGGAACGGGAAAGAAGATGAGTCACGGGTATGTTGATGAAAGAAGAGACAAAGGACCAGGGTACTTCCAAGCGCGCACTACTGCGCGCTGGCGCGCTGCCTTTTTGAGCCCCACAGCGCGTTTCGCGCAGTTTTTTGCAGCCCTCTGTGAGCGCAGCAAGCATTTTTAGCGCTTTTTGCACTACCAAGCGCAGTTTGTTTTCAAGTGCGCTAAAGCGCTGGCCAATTTGGTCGACGGAAGTACCCTGCAAAGGACAACTTACATGGACTAGGCAAACCCTTGAAGAGGGGCCCCGCCTACAACTGTCCAAAGCAGTCACATATGTCAGCAGAGTCAGAGTCAGAGTCAGAGTCAGAGTCAGTCTATAAGTCACAGGTGTTTTTCTGAGAGGAGATACAAAGGACAACTTACATGGACTAGGCGAACCCTTAGAGAAGAGCAGCGCCCCCAGAAAGGAATCGGGGTTTAGGGTACGGCGTATAGCAATACACTGGACAGCTATAGGACAGAGAGAGCAACAGACCAAAGCAGTTACAAATAGGGATGCATTTTCAATGTACTTTGATTGGGATGCATTTGCCTTTTTTTGTTTCTTCGTTTATTTATTTATTTAAACAGTAAATATATAGTTAGTAAAGTAAAATAATTTTTGTACTTCAAATATTTGTATTTATTTATTTAAACAGTAAAAAAATCCTGATGTGCACCGTACGCGCCTTCTATAATGGCAATAATAAGTATTGGCAAGTGGGTCCATTTTCCTTAAAATGGTATCAGAAAAGCATGGCAAACATGACTTGGCAAACATGACCTGGCAAACATGACCTGGCAAACATGACTTGGCAGAGGGGTCCATGGCTGGAACTGACTCAAGTAGAGAGCTGAAATCCAGTTGGCAAATCGTCAGACGGCGATTGGCCTTCATAGCGGGAGCCATGTGTATGTATGTTAGCAGGGAGAAGGGTGTGTGTATGGGGGGGGTCTGTGTGTGTGTGTGTTTGGGGGGGGTCTGTGTGTGTGTGTGGTGGTGGTGGTGGTGGGTGGGTGGGGTCTGTGTATGGGGGCCTGTGTGTGGGTGTGTTTTGAGTGGGGGTGGGGGTGGGGGGGGGGGGGGGGGGAGGTGGGTGTGTGACACCAGGGAAGCCTTCATAGCGGGAACCATGTGTATGTATGTAATGATAAAGCCTGGTGGGGCGCGGTATTAAAGGAGCCCTGTCTCACGGCGGTAGAGAACGGGCTGCTACGTTACCTGGCCAGTGCTACCACGGCGGTTGAGAGCATCCGCGAACACTAAAGCTCACCCTTAGGGATTCGAACACAGCACCTTCATCAGTTTAACAAGCTCAACCATTGAACCATTCGTCAACACGGGATATGCGCCATTGACCAAATTGGCCAGCGCTTTAGCGCACTTGAAAAGAACAAAAGTGTGCTTTGTTGTGCAAAAAGCGCAAAAATTGCTTGCTGCGCCCACAGGGGGTTGCAAAAAACCGCGCGAAACGCGCAGTGGGGCTCAAAAAGGCAGCGCGCCAGCGCGCAATACCGCGCGCTTGGAAGTACCCTGACATGCGCGCGCGGTACCGCTTGGAAGTACCCTGACATGCGCGCGCGCGGTACCGCTTGTAAGTACCCTGACATGCCCTCATACCAAGGAGGTAGACGATAGAGCTGAAGCACCAAAGGCCATGCAGGGCTTTTTTTTACCGCCATATATAGCGATTGCAAGTTTTGACCCCGTTTTGGCGACAATCTCGCAAAAAAAAAGAAAATACTAAGTCCCCCCCCCCCCCCCCTCCCCTAAATGGCCCTAAAAAGCTATACAAGCTTTAAAAAGCTATATAGAGCGTTAAAACGCTGTCCCTGGAGGGGGCCTAACACTATTGAGCTAGAAACATCGCAAGTTTTGACCCCGTTTTGGCGACAATGTCGCTATAAAAACAAAATACAAAGTCCCCCCCCCCCCCCCCCCCCCCCCCCCCTAAATGGCCCTAAAAAGCTATATAGAGCATTAAAACACTGTCCCTGGAGGGGGCCTAACCCTATAAAGCTAGAAAAACCCACTTTCAGATTTGAAAAAATAAACTGAGGCCAAGCCAACAAGACTGTTAGTAATTTGTCTTCCAAGTTGACAACCTAGGCCTAGGCAACGTCGCGAGCAACGCGGAAAATTGGCGGAGAGTGCTGGCGACGGAATCGATCGAACCGAAGCCAATTAGTTCCGAGACTGTTGGCTGACGTGCCAGGCTTCGTCTCAGGGGGTCGGTCGGTCGGACGGACAACGGGGTGCCCCCTGGGGGCTCCCGCCTCCCAGAAGGGGGGCTCCGCCAAAAGTAGGAAACTCCCTAGAACCTACTCCTACAGAGCAACTCAGCTGGGACCACTGCTTCTGACATGGCCAAAATAGGCAACTCCACAGACCACACTCCAGATCACTCATACAGCCACACTCCACCCACTCCTACAGAGCAACTTAGCTGAAACCACTGCGTCATATATGGCCAAAATAGGCAACTCCCTAGAACCTGCATCAGATCCCTCATACTGCCACACTGCTTCAGACATGGCCAAAATAGGCAACTCCACAGACCACACTCCAGATCACTCATACAGCCACACTCCACCCACTCCTACAGAGCAACTTAGCTGAAACCACTGCGTCATACATGGCCAAAATAGGCAACTCCCCAGAACCTGCATCAGATCCCTCGTACTGCCACACTGCTTCAGACATGGCCAAAAAAGGAACTCACAGCCACACTCCAGATCACTTCATACGGCACACTCCACCCACCCCTGGCCCAGAGCCAATAAGCTGACAAACACTGCTTCGACATTGGCCCAAAATAGGCAACTCCACAGAACCACATATAGATCACACTCATACGGGGCACAACTCCACCCACCCCTCCCCTGCAGAGCAACTTAGCTGGGACCACTGCTTCAGACATGGACAAAACAGGCAACTCCACAGACCACACTCCAGATCACTCATGACGGCCACACTCCACCCACCCCTGCAGAGCAACTCAGCTGGGACCCCTGCTTCAGACATGGCCAAAATAGGCAACTCCACAGACCACACTCCAGATCACTCCATCGGGAACACTCCACCACCCCCGCCCAGAGCAACTTAGCGGGGACACTGCTTCAGACATGGCCAAAATAGGGAAACTCCACAGACACACTCCAGAGACTCATGCGGCCACACTCCAAACCCACCCCTGCAGAGCAACTACGCTGGGAACCCCTTGCCTTCAGACATGGGCCCAAAAATAGGAACTCCACAGACACACTCCAGATCCTCAGCGGCCACACTCCAACTCCACCCTGAGAGCAAATCAGCGGGGGACACTGCTGCTGACATGGCCCAAAAATAAGCAACCTACACAGACCAAACTCCATAATCACTAATACAGAACACACTCCACCCACTCCTACAGGAGGCAACTTAGCTGAAAACCACTGCGTTCAATATGGCCCAAAAAATAGGCAAATCCCCAGAACAAGATAGATCCTCATACTGCCACAATGCTTCGACATGGGGGGGGCCAAAAATAGGAAACTCCACAGAAAAAATACAGATCACTCATACGAGGCACAATCAACACCACCCCCTGCAGAGGAAACTCAAGCTGGGACCACGTGCCTTATCTGACATGGCCAAAATAGGCAACTCTCCAGGGCCTGCCCTCTCCCTACTTCTTCAAACAGTCTGGGGGGAGGGCAACAAGCAAAGCCTATCTGCCAGGCTGGAAGCTGGCTTGGCCTCAGTGCTGCAAGGCATGCCCCGGTCGCCAGCCTGCCTGTCGACCTCAGGTGGCGTGGTCTCGCCAGAAGTCAACGGTTTACACATTGAGCAACTGTTGTACCGCAAGGATGTGTCCCGCAATGTGAAGGTACTGTTTGTGTGTGGCAGATGGCAATACCAGACAAAAGTGTGCAGATGGTTAAACCAACACAACCACCATCATTAACCACCACCACCACCACCATCCCAAACCACCACCACCATCTTTAACCACCACCACCATCCCAAAACCACCTCCACCATCTCAAACCACCACCACCACCACCACCACCACCACCATCCCAAATCACCACCATCTCAAGCTGTTTGAACATGGCAGATGGCAATCCCAGACAAAGGGGGGCAGGGGCAAACCAGCACCTACCCAGCGGGAACCACCACAACCACTCAGCGGGGACCCACCCCCCCCCCCCCCCCCAACCACTCAGCCAAACCACCACAGCCAGACCAAAACCACCGCCACCACCACCACCACCACCAGCGGGAACCACCACCACCATCCCAAAGCCACCACTTGCACCTCCACCACCACCACCACCACCATCTTTAACCACCACCACCATCCCAAATCACCACCTCCACCACCACCACCACCACCACCACCATCCCAAATCACCACCTCCACCTCCACCACCACCACCACCACCATCTGTGAACCACCCACACCATCCCCCAAACCACCTCCACCGCCACCACCACCACCACCACCACCAGCGGGAACCACCCCCACCTCCCAAAATCACACACCGCCACCGCACCCCCACCCCCACCCCACCAGCGTGAACCACCACCACCATGACCAACAAATACCACACGTCACCTCCACCACTCCCCGCCACCACAGCGGGACACCACCACCACCAGCCCAAAAACCACCCACCACCTCCCACACCCCAGCCCCATCACCACCTCCCCCGCCACATCCCCACCACCACCCACCACCACCACGAGCCCAAATCACCAACCGCCACCACCACCACACCACCACCACACCAGCCAAAAACCACCTCCACCGCACCAACCACCACCACCACCACCACCATCTTAAACCACCACCACCAGACCAAACACCACCTACACCTCCACCACCACCACCAGCACCATCTTTAACCACCACCACCATCCCAAAACCACCTCCACCTCCACCACCACCACCACCACACCATCTTTAACCACCACCACCATCCCAAAACCACCACCACCTCCACCACCACCACCACCACCACCCCATCTTTACCAACACACCATGCCCACTAACCACCCGCCACCTCACCACCACCACCACCACCATCTGGAACCACCACAACCATCCCAAACCACCAACCACCTCCACCACCTCCACCGCCACCACCCACCAATCCCAACCCACCACCACCATCGGAAACCACCCCCACCATCCCCAAATCACCCACCACCACCTCACCCACACCACCACCACCACCACCATCCAAATCACCACCGCCACCACCACCACCACACCCCCATCTTTTTAACCACACCACATCCCAAAACACCCACCCACCACCACCACCACACCCACCATCTTTAAACCACCCCTACCATCTCCAAATCAACCACCCTCACCTCCACCACCACCACCACCACACCATCTTTAACACCACCACCATCCCACACACCACCTCCACCTTCCCACCACCACCACCACCACCACCACCACCACCACCACCACCATCTCAAATCACCACCTCCACCTCCACCACCACCACACCACCACCATCTTTAACCACCACAAAACCATCCCCAATCACCAACCTCCACCTCCACCACCACCCCCCCACCATCTTTAACCACCACCCCCCATCCCAAAACCACCTCCCCTTACACCACCACCACACCACCACCACCATCTTTAACCACCACCACCATCCCAAATCACCACCTCCACCTCCACCACCACCACCACCACCACCACCACCACCATCTTTAACCACCACCACCATCCCAAATCACCACCATCTCAAGCTGTTTGAACATCGCAGATGGCAAACCCAAACTAATGTGTGGAGCTGTCAGGCTCCAACAACACCAGCGACAGCCACCAACCACCATCTCAAACCACCACCACAAACCACCACATGAAACCACCACCACTATCTTTAACCACCACCACCTCAAACTACCACATCAAACCACCACCACTATCTTTAACCACCACCACCTCAAACCACCACATGAAACCACCCCACCAGGCGGGGGAACCACCACCACCTCAAACCACCACATCAAACCACCACCACTACCTCAAACCACCACATCAAACCACCACCACTATCTTTAACCACCACCACCTCAAACCACCACCACCACCTCAAACCACCACCATCTTTAACCACCACCACCTCAAACCACCACCTCAAACCACCACCACCATCTTTAACCACCACCACCTCAAACCACCACATCAAACCACCACCACAACCTCAAACCACCACATCAAATCACCACCACCATCTTTAACCACCACCACCTCAAACCACCACATGAAACCACCACCACCATCTTTAACCACCACCACCTCAAACCACCACATCAAACCACCACCACTATCTTTAACCACCACCACCTCAAACCACCAAATGAAACCACCACCACCATCTTTAACCACCACCACCTCAAACCACCACATCAAACCACCACCACTATCTTTAACCACCACCACCTCAAACCACCACATCAAACCACCACCACCATCTTTAACCACCACCACCTCAAACCACCACATCAAACCACCACCACTATCTCAAACTGTGTGTACATGGCAGATGGCAGTCTCCAACAACACCAGCAACAAACACCAACCACCACCACAAACTACCATCTCAAACCACCACCACCATCTTAATCACCACCACCTCAAACCACCACATCAAACCACCACCACAATCTCAAACTGTGTGTACATGGCAGATGGTAATCCCTAACTAATGTGTGCAGCTGGCAGTTTCAAACAACACCAGCACCAACCACCACCACCAACCACCATCCCAAACCACCACCACCATCTTTAACCACCACCACATCCACACCACCCACCACCAATCTCAAACTTCGTGTAATGGCCGAGTTATTCCTTTACTAATGTGTGCAGCTGGCAGTCTCAAACAACACCAGCACCAACCACCACCACCAACCACCATCCCGAACCACCACCACCATCTTTAACCACCACCACATCAAACCACCACCACTATCTCAAACTGCGTGTACATGGCAGATGGTAATCCCTAACTAATGTGTGCAGCTGGCAGTCTCAAACAACACCAGCAACCACCACCACCACCACCACCACCACCCATCACAAAGCACCATCAAACCACTACAAACCTCCATAAACCACCAACAACATCAAACCACCACTAACCACCATCTCAAAACACTACAAGCCACCATCACTAACCACCACTAACCACCATCACTAACCACCATCTCAAAACACTACAAGCCACCATCACTAACCACCACTAACCACCATCACTAACCACCATCTCAAAACACTACTAGCTACCATCTCAAACCACCACTAACCACCATCTCTAACCACCACTAACCACCGCTAACCACCACCACTAACCACCATCACTAGCTACCATCTCAAAACACCACTAACCAGCATCTCAAACCACCACTAACCACCGCTAACCACCACCACTAACCACCATCTCAAACCAACAACAGCACACTATGTTACAGTCCAGGGGTAGCCTACTAGGCTTACGGAACTTGCCAAACAAAAATACTAGGCGTACTTGCCTAACACAAATACTAGGCGTACTTGCCTAACACAAATACTAGGCGTACTTGCCTAACAAAACTACTAGGCGTACTTGCCTAACAAAACTACTAGGCGTACTTGCCTAACACAAATACTAGGCGTACTTGCCTAACACAAATACTAGGCGTACTTGCCTAACACAAATACTAGGCGTACTTGCCTAACACAAATACTAGGCGTACTTGCCTAACAAACATACCAGACGTACTTGCCTAACACAAATACTAGGCGTACTTGCCTAACACAAATACTAGGCGTACTTGCCTAACACAAATACTAGGCGTACTTGCCTAACAAAATACTAGGCGTACTTGCCAAACACAAATACTAGGCGTACTTGCCTAACACAAATACTAGGCGTATTGCCACACACACATTACTAGGCGTTACTTGCCTAACACAAATACTAGGCGTACTTGCCTAACACAAATACTAGGCGTACTTGCCTAACACAAATACTAGGCGTACTTGCCTAACACAAATACTAGGCGTACTTGCCTAACAAAACTACTAGGCGTACTTGCCAAACACAAATACTAGGCGTACTTGCCAAACACAAATACTAGGCGTACTTGCCAAACACAAATACTAGGCGTACTTGCCTAACACAAATACTAGGCGTACTTGGGCCTTAACACAAAATACTAGGGCGTATGCCTACACACTACTAGGCGTCCTTGCCTAACCACAAATACTAGGCGTACTTGCCTAACACAAATACTAGGCGTACTTGCCTAACACAAATACTAGGCGTACTTGCCTAACACAAATACTAGGCGTACTTGCCTAACACAAATACTAGGCGTACTTGCCTAACACAAATACTAGGCGTACTTGCCTAACAAATACTAGGCGTACTTGCCTAACAAAACTACTAGGCGTACTTGCCAAACACAAATACTAGGCGTACTTGCCTAACACAAATATAGGCGTACTTTGCCTACACACCACATAGGCGTACTTGCCTAACACCAATACAGCGTACTTGCTTAACACCAAATACTAGGCGTTACTTGCTAACAAAACTACTAGGGTACTTGCCTACCAAAAACTACTAGGCGTTATTGCCTAACAAACTACAAGGCCTATTTACCTAACAAAACTACTAGGCGTACTTGCCTAACAAAACTACTAGGCGTACTTGCCTAACACAAATACTAGGCGTACTTGCCTAACACAAATACTAGGCGTACTTGCCTAACGAAACTACTAGACGTACTTGCCTAACACACATACTAGGCTTACTGTCTAACACCAACTATAGGCGTACTTGCCTAACCAAAATAACCGGCGACTTGCCTAACACACATACTAGGCGTACTTGCCTAACAAAAACTATAGGCTTACTTGGCCTACCAAAAACTACTAGGCGTACTT
>JACBWV010000825.1:13280729-13333229 GCA_013435795.1 Chlamydomonas sp. ICE-L | reverse complement strand
GGGGGGGGGGGGGGACTGGAAGCGACAGGTGGTACAGGATGTGATGGGATAGCTCCATAGATTACCAGAGAGTAAAATAACTGTGTGAGTAAATCACCTCCAAAGCTGCCCTACCAATAACTTTTACTTTGTTTCTGGTGCAGTTTAAGCTCCATCTACCCCTCCCCTTTCCCTCCCCACTCCACCCCAGCCCCCGCCCCATCCCACCCCACACACACACACTCCACACACTCACCAACCTGACCCACCTCACCCCACCCCACCCCATCCTCCCCACCAACCAACCCAACCCAACACAACCCAACCCAACCCAACCCAACCCAACCCAACCCAACCCAACCCAACCCAACCCAACCCAACCCATAACACAGCCCAGCCCTAACCCACCCCGCCCTTCCCTTCCCACCCCACCTCACCTCAGCCCGCCCCGCCCCTTTCCACCCCACCCCATCCACCCCATCCATCCCTTCCCTCTCCGCCCCACCCTTCCCTTCCCACCCCATCCACCCCACCCCACCCTGCCCGCACCCCCAGGCCCGCATACACACACACCACACCACCCTATCCACCCCACACCACCATACCGCACCTCACCAATCACTCTCCATCTGCGTTTAATTCCTGCCGTGTAGCCCGTTTGAGAGATGCGATTGGTCTTTTGGTACACCAAATTGCTTAAACGACAAAGGGTCGGGGGTTCGATTCCCCCTACGGTCACCCTTAGCGTTGCAGGTCGTTGTCACCCGCGATGGTAGCTTGTCCAGGGAGGTGGTATGGGAGGGTGGGGGAGGGGTCTGGACTCGACTGGATCTTAGAGGATGGGATAGGGGGGAATGGGATGGCATAAGGTGGGAAAAGGTGGGAGGGGATGGGGGGGGGGGGGGGGGGGGGGGGGGGGGGACTGGAAGCGACAGGTGGTACAGGATGTGATGGGATAGCTCTATAGATTACCAGAGAGTAAAATAACTGTGTGAGTAAATCACCTCAAAGCTGCCCTACCAATAACTTGTACCTTGTTTCTGGTGCAGTTTAAGCTCCATCTACCCCTCCCCTTCCCTCCCCACTCCACCCCCGCCCCGCCCATACAACCACCCCACACCCTGCCCCCCACACACACACACACACTCCACACACTCACCAACCCGACCCACCTCACCCCACCCCACCCCATCCTCCCCACCCAACCCAACCCAACCCAACCCAACCCAACCCAACCCAACCCAACCCAACCCAACCCAACCCAACCCAACCCAACCCAACCCTAACACAGCCAGCCCTAACCCACCCCGCCCTTCCCTTCCCACCCCACCTCACCTCAGCCCCGCCCCGCCCCTTTCCACCCCACCCCATCCACCCCATCCATCCCTTCCCTCTCCGCCCCACCCTTCCCTTCCCACCCCATCCCACCCCACCCCACCCTGCCCCCACCCCCAGGCCCGCATACACACACACCACACCACCGTATCCACCCCACACCACCATACCGCACCTCACCAATCACTCTCCATCTGCGTTTAATTCCTGCCGTGTAGCCCGTTTGAGAGATGCGATTGGTCTTTTGGTACACCAAATTGCTTAAACAACGAAGGGTCGGGGGTTCGATTCCCCCTACGGTCACCCTTAGCGTTGCAGGTCGTTGTCACCCGCGATGGTAGCTTGTCCAGTCGAGGTGGTAGACCGTTCTCTGCCCACGTACGACGGGTTCCCTTAATACCACGCCCCACCAGGCGTTATCATTGCCTTTTTCCTGCCGTGTCTGATTCCATTGTAAAATTTGGGCGTACTCCTGTTATGAGGCGCGCCCATGATCTACCGATGATGATAGAACCATCCACCCACGCTCCCCACCCCAACACAATCCAAAACAACACAACACCTTTCCCACCCCACACCAACATGATAAGGGGCGGCCATGATGTACTGATGGCGAATGAAGGTGGCCGCCGCCCACCCCACCCCAACGCAACAAAATCCACCACAACACAACACAATCCAAAACACAACACAGCACAACCCCCACCCCACCCTTGTGTTAACTTCCTGACGTGTCTGATTCAATCGTAGACTTTGGGCTTACTGCTGTGATGAGGCGCGCCCATGATCTACCGATGGCGATATAACCATCCACCCACCCTCCTCACCCCAACACAATCCAACACTATCCAACACTATCCAACACTATCCAACACTATCCAACACTATCCAACACTATCCAACACTAATCCAACACGATTCCAAACGCTCCAACACGATCCCAAACACTATCCAAACACTATCCAACCACTACCAAAACACTATCCAACAATTATCCAAACACTATCCAACACTATCTAACCACTATCCCACACTATCCAAACACTATCCAAACACTATCAACACTATCCAACACTATCCAAACACGATCCAACACGAGCAAAACTATCAAACACGAGACAAAAAGAGACAAAAACGACCAAACGAGACCAACAAGAGCCAAACCACGCGCCAACAATAGCCAACACGAGACAAACACGAGCCAAACACGAGGCCAACAAGAGCAAACCAGAGTCAACACGAGCAAACACGGCCAACACAAGCAAACACGAGCAAACACGAGCGAACACAGAGCCAACCACGAGCCAAACAAGATGCCAACACGAGCAACACGAGCCAAACACGAGCAACACGAGAACACGAGCCAAACCAAGAGCACACGAGCCAACAGAGCCAAAAATATCAAAAAAATATTCCAACCACTATCCAACAACTATCAAAAAGAGCAACAATAGACACAAAACTATAAAACACTACTAACAGTAGCAAAACAAGATACAAACACTATCAAACAATATCCAAAAAATATCAACACATTAATCCAACACTACCAACACAAGCCCACAACAATACTAAAAATATCCAACACTATCAAACACTATCCAAAACTATCAAACACTATCACAAAAACTATCCAACACTATTCCAACATATACAAAAATATCCAACACTATCCAACACTATCCAACACTATCCAACACTATCCAACACTATCCAACACAATCCAACACTATCCAACACTATCCAACACTATCCAACACTATCCAACACTATCCAACACTATCCAACACTATCCAACACTATCCAACACTATCCAACACTATCCAACACGATCCAACACAATCCAACACTATCCAACACTATCCAACACTATCCAACACTATCCAACACATCACAAACTCCACCCCACCCTTATGTTTACTTCCTGACGTGTCTGATTCAATCGTAGACTTTGGGCTTACTGCTGTGATGAGACGCGGCCATGATTTACCGATGGCGACATAACCATCCACCCACCCTCCCCCACCCCACCCCAACACAATCCAAAACGCAACACAACCCCCACCCCACCCTTGTGTTAACTTCCTGTCTTGTCCGATTCAATCGTAGACTTTGGGCTTACTGCTGTGATGAGGCACGGCCATAATCTACCGATGGCGATATAACCATCCACCCCACCCCTCCCCACCCCACCCCAACACAATCCAAAACAAATCACAACCCCCACCCCACCCTTGTGTTAACTTCCTGTCTTGTCCGATTCAATCGTAGACTTTGGGCTTACTGCTGTGATGAGGCGCGGCCATGATCTACCGATGGCGATTGAAGGGGGCACTGGAGCCGCTGCAACATTGACTGATGGACCCCTCTCTCTCAGTGCTGGCCACTTCCTTTCACGTGAGTTTTAGTTTGTGCTACTTCGTTTGTAATAATGCCTTGGGGGGGGGGGGGGGGGGGGGGGGGGGGGGGGGGGGAGGGGTTCTCGTGGTAGGGTGGCATGCATGACTTGGTGCTCTAGGTCTGCAGTGGTGATTGAGGGGGCACAGGAGCTGCTGCAACACTGACCGATGGACCCCTCTGTCTCTTGGTGCTGGCCACTTCCTTTCGTGTGAGTTGTGGTGATGTGGTGTGGTGGTGGTGTGGTGTGGTGGTGTCAGCTGTTTTCTCGGCATGGGATGGCATGCGTGACTTAGTGCTCTATGTCTGTGGTGGTGATTGAAGGGGGCACAGGAGCTGCAGCAACACTGACCAATGGACCCCTCTCTCTCCCTCGATGCTTCCCTCTTCCTTTCACGTGAGTTGTGGTGGGGTGATGTGATGAGGTGGGGTGGGGTGCGGTGTGGTGGGGTGGTGTTTGAAGGGGTGACAGGCACTGCCACAACACTGATAGATGGACCCCCCCCTCTCTCAGTGCTGGCCACTCAATTTCACGTTGAGTGAGTTGTGGTGGTGTGTGGTACTTTGTGTAATGCCTTGATGGGGGGGGGGGGGGGGGGGGGGGGGGGTTCTCATGGTAGGGTGGCATGCATGACTCGGTGCTTTAGGTCTGTGGAGGTGATTGAGGGGGCACAGGAGCTGCTGCAACACTGACCGATGGACCCCTCTGTCTCTCGGTGCTGGCCATTTCCTTTCACGTGAGTTGTGGTGATGTGGTGTGGTGATGGTGCGGTGTGGTGGTGTCAGTTGTTTTCTCGGCATGGGGTGGCATGCATGACTTAGTGCTCTATGTCCGTGGTGGTGATTGAAGGGGGCACAAGTGCTGCAACACTGACCGATGGACCCCTCTGTCTCTCGGTATTGTCCACTTCCTTTCACGGGAGTGCCTTATGGTATTAGTTGGTTCGTTAGTTGGTTTGCTGACTTCTGTCGTTAGTTGGTTTCCTGACGTCGGTCGTAAGTTGGTTTACTGAATAAGCTACAGATTTACACGGACCTGCAATAGCTCAGGTACAGCCTGACATTGACAAAGCTAAAGCGCCCCCCACCCCACCCCACCCTCCCACCCTCCACCCCCAACCCCCAAACCAAACGCCCTAACCAAACCAAACCCCAATTTCACTCACACCCCACCTCACCCCACCCGTGACTAAGCTAAAGGTATCCCCTTCTCGTCCCCTGCCCCCCCCCCCCCCCCCCCCCCCCCCCCCCCCCCCCCCCCCCCCCCCCCCCCCCCCCCCCCCGGGCAGGAGTTGAGGAAAGCTCACAGCAGCACACAGTGGGGCAACTATCCTACCATTCCTCCCAAACAAATCGACCAAACATAACATAACATAACATAACATAACATAACATAACATAACCAGACATATCCAATCCAACCCAACCCAACCCAACCCAACCCAGTCCCCTCGCAGGTGTTGAGGAAAACTCACAGCAGCAACTCTCACCCCACTCTTCCCAACCAAAACAAATCATTTCAAATAAAACCCATCACATCACATCCCACCCCACCCCACCCCACCCCCTCCCGGTGCAGGTTTTGGGGATACTTCACAGCAGCACAGAGTGGGGCAACTCTCCTACCACTCCTCCCAACCAACCAAACCAAACCAAACTAAACCCATCCTATCCAATCCAATCCAATCCAATCCAATCCAATCCAATCCCACCTCATCCCATCCCATCCCATCCCATCCAATCCAATCCCACCTCATCCCATCCCATCCCCTTGCAGGTTTTGGGGATACTTCACAGCAGCACAGAGTGGGTCAACTCTCCTACCACTCCTCCCATCAACCAAAACAACACTCATCAAATCAAACAAAACACATCCCATCCCATCCCATCCCACCCCATCCCCTTGCAGGTTTTGGGGATACTTCTCAGCAGCACACAGTGGGTCAACTCTCCTACCACTCCTACCATAAAACAAAACAAAACACATCAAATCAAACTAAACTCATCCCATCCAATCCAATCCAATCCAATCCAATCCAATCCCCTTGCAGGTTTTGGGGATACTTCACAGCAGCACACAGTGGGTCAAATCTCCTACCACTCCTCCCATCAACTAGCCGCCTCCCTCGTCCTCTCCTCCACAAGACGGTCCCTCAGCACCAACACCTCGGACCCTCTCACCAGCCGCCGCCAACAACCCCTATCTTGCGTCGGTTTCTTGCTACCTTCCCCTCAACCGATTTCGGCTTCGCCAACCAACTCCTCACCAGATTCGGTTACCAACCAAACATCAACCTCAGGGTCCGCAGTACGCTTGGGGCTTGCCACTTCGTATACCATAGGTGACGAGGTGGTTCTGACCGCCTGGCACATGCTAAAGGGGGGCCAAGCCCTAGCTGGTATAAACCCTGGTGGCACCGGGGTTCGGCTTGCCACTCAGCCAGATTCAGGCGGGGCTGTCATGGCCCTAGCTGTCGGACGGACCAACTGTGAGCCTGAGGGTAGGGGGGTAGCAAAGGGGGGCTACGCCCGAGTGTATGAGTTGTCAGCCAGCATCCCAACTGCCGATGGCTTGTGCATCACCTCAGGGCTGGTGGTGCAGCAGAAGCATTCTGGTAATTCAGTTGGAATGGTCGTGAATTCGACATGGCGCTTTTGAAAGCCGATGGCTTGTGCATCACCTCAGGGCTGGTGGTGCAGCAGAAGCATTCTGGTAATTCAGTTGGAATGGTCGTGAATTCGACATGGCGCTTTTGAAAGCCGATGGCTTGTGCATCACCTCAGGGCTGGTGGTGCAGCAGAAGCCTTCTGGCCATTCAGTTGGAATGGTCATGAATTCAACATGGCGCTTTTGAAAATGGTTGACAGTATGATAACATTACCTTCCATTTCATTACATTGCACTGAAAGGCCATTGTTGGCCCAAGACATGCCTGCTCCACAACAACAGGGAGGGGGCTTCCAACAAATCTTCATAAAAGAAAGGCATTATTGCAGCAAGCAAGATTTCAGCAAGCAAGCAAAATTTCAGCAAGCAAGCATTATAATCAGCACCAACTCCATATGATATTTGCGTTTTGTTTTTTATGAAACAGTTGTTTCGCTAGGTACTGCGTAGTGTACGCTTTCTTAGTTGTAGGCATCCTATGATGAATCTAGCTATAGTATGCTGGTCAGTGTTTTCAAAGCTGTTGCAAATCACGTTATCATTGTGTGAAGAGATTGGATAAAGTATATTTGATAATATTGTTTTTAAATGTTGATGTTTCTGCTGAAAACTTGTTTACATGGCTCTAGCCATCAAGGCTACTCGAATTCATCGACAGTAACATCAACTTCTCGAGGAATTGGAATCCGTTGAGCAGCCTAGAGTTGAAGAAGAAGCCCAGGATAAAAAAAATGGTTAGGTTCGATTCCTAGACCTAGGCGACTCTTAAACTGGTGGTGCCGGTGTGATTGGTCGGGGTCGGCACCTCCCGCCTACCTAAGGGCGCCTATTCCCTAGTTCTGAGTAGAATAGGCTCCGCCACATCACATATAATCCATCCAGTCTACGACTTCCGCAGGGAGACACACCCTTTGAGGCGAAGGTTTTCCCCCCATTCCACCACCCCTAAATGTAACATTCCAACTTGTTTACATGTCTCCTGAATTAAATGATCACTGTAGCACGAACTCAGGGCCCCGGTGTTAAAACGACTGTTTGGGGTTCATTTAAGCAATGCTTTTTCATTTTAGACCTCCCTTTCACAGTTGGGTAAGCCCTTTAAGCCTATTTGGCCTACCCCTGGACTGTAACATGCACACATACATGTAGCACGAACTCAGCCCCCCGTCGGTAAAATAATTGTTTGGTGGTTAGTTCAGCAATGCTCTTTCTTATTAGCCCTTCCTGTAACAGTTGGGTAAGCCCTACCTCTAAGCCTATTTGGACTACCCCTGGACTGTAACATACATACATACCGGTAGCCAGTGCTACAAGCTAAATTTGAATTCAAACAATATTGTGAATTTTTGAGTTTGTTCAGGACCCTCCAAGCTACCTGTGGCTACTTAGATTGGTCAAAACAACAAGGTTTAACCTAAGTAAATGCACCCCAAACCAGGGTACTATTTTTTGTAATTTTGGGTTGTGCTTTTGACGCAACTGCCCCCTTTTGGGTTGCGGAACTAAAACGGAAACATGTGCGCTGCGCCCAGAGGTTTTTTAAAAAATTGCGTCAATCGCGCAGCAGGGCTCCGAAACCTTGCACACTAGAGCACGTCATGCAGTACCCTCCACCCCAAACCTAACCAGTGAACAAGTCTCGTACAGCGTCGCAAGCGACTCAGAAAATTGGCGGAGAGTATTGGGAACGGAAGTACGGAACGACAGGTGGCAATGGGATGGAGCAGACCGAAGCCAGTTACTTTCAAGACAGTTGGCTTACAGTGTCGTTGGTCACTTGGTCGTACAAAGAAAACAAACGGACAACGGGGTGACCCGGGGGCTCCGCCAAAAAAACTACTTCTCCATACCGTATACGGTATGTAAGTTATACACAACACGATACCTGACCCAACATTATTATATTTATTCATCACGGTGCTGTGTCGCCTTCCAGCACTGTTCCTTTTTTGGGCTACAGATATTATGTATGTTATGTTACTGTCCAGGGGTAAGCCAAATAGGCTAAAGCTATGGCCGCTTTCAACCATCTCCATGAGCTAGCCACTGTTGCAATACCTAAGCTTTCATCCGTGTTGGAATGTCTGCTTATCATGACAGCTTAATTATGACAGCCTATCATGACAGCTTTCAGGCGCACAAGCTAGCTTCAGGCTTGGCCAAGGGATAGGGAAAGGGAGCTGCCTAGAAGCTGCTACGCGTAGCTAAACAATATAAACAGTGTCTTCCAGTCCATTGTCGAGTGCAAACGACACACGAGATGGAACAGGCCTCCAGTAGCACCTGCTGTGAACCAGGGCACTTCAGGAGGGCCCCCAGCTCTGCTGCCAGAGACGCAACCATTTGTCTAGCCTGCATCCTGCGACGCTATGGACCCTACCCACATTGCGTGCTGCGACTCAACAGTCCCCTCGACGTTGCATCTGCGACGCAGCGTGGGTGGCAACCAACGGAGTTGGCTCATGGTTTGTGCAACACGACGGGCTTGGTCATGGGTTTGATTCCCGCAACTCCATCATGTTCCCACAGACCTGTGAAGGGAGCCTTGGAAAAAAGGTAATGATAACGCCTGGTGGGGCGTGGTGTTAAGGGAACCAGTTACACGCGGGTAGAGTGCGGTCTTCTACCTAAACTGGGCAAGCTACCATCGCGGTTATACAACGACCTGCAACGCTAAGAGCGACGGTAGGGGGAATCGAACCACCGACTCTTTGTCCTCGAGTGATTCGGTCTACCACTAGACCAATGTATATCACTGAAAGGGGCTGGGAGCCTTGGAAGAGGTAGAGATCTTCCATCCGCGGTGGTGCGGTGATCCGAGCTCAGGCGCAGTAGCAGTCAGCGAAACAAAAAACCTGTCATGGTAACCATTCCCCAGTGCAAGGGAACGGTTCCTTCCATCTCACACCCTGTGGCAAGGTGTACGGATTTTCAAATCTCACACCCTGTGGCAAGGTGTACGGATTTTCAAATTTCACGGCGCTGTGCTGTCTCCAGTAGCACCTGCTGTGGACCTCCCACTCTTTATTCACTGCCTGGCCTGCAAACTCTTATCTTGTGTCGCCTCCAGTACCTTCTGTGGACCTCCCACTCTTTATTCACTGCCCGGCCTGCAAACTCTTATCTTGTGTCGTCTCCTGTACCTTCTGTGGACCTCCCACTCTTTATTCACTGCCTGGCCTGCAAACTCTTATCTCTTGTGTCGCCTCCAGTACCTTCTGTGGACCTCCCACTCTTTATTCACTGCCCGGCCCTTGCAAACTCTTACTCTTGTGTCGCCTCCAGTACCTTCTGTGGACCTCCCACTCTTTATTCACTGCCTGGCCTGCAAACTCTTATCTTGTGTCGCCTCCAGTACCTTCTGTGGACCTCCCACTCTTTATTCACTGCCCGGCCTGCAAACTCTTATCTTGTGTCGTCTCCATGTACCTTCTGTGGACCTCCCACTCTTTATTCACTGCCTGGCCTGCAAACTCTTATCTTGTGTCGCCTCCAGTACCTTCTGTGGACCCTCCCACTCTTTATTCACTGCCGGCCTGCAAACTCTTATCTTGTGTCGTTCTCCTGTACCTTCTTGGACCTCCCACTCTTTATTCACTGCCTGGCCTGCAAACTCTTATCTCTGTGTCGCCTCCAGTACCTTCTGTTGGACCCTCCCACTCTTTATTCACTGCCCGGCCTGCAAACTCTTATCTTGTGTCGTCTCCTGTACCTTCTGTGGACCTCCCACTCTTTATTCACTGCCTGGCCTGCAAACTCTTATCTTGTGTCGCCTCCAGTACCTTCTGTGGACCTCCCACTCTTTATTCACTGCCCGGCCTGCAAACTCTTATCTTGTGTCGTCTCCTGTACCTTCTGTGGACCTCCCACTCTTTATTCACTGCCTGGCCTGCAAACTCTTATCTTGTGTCGTCTCCAGTACCTTCTGTGGACCTCCCACTCTTTATTCACTGCCTGGCCTGCAAACTCTTATCTTGTGTCGCCTCCTGTACCTTCTGTGGACCTCCCACTCTTTATTCACTGCCCGGCCTGCAAACTCTTATCTTGTGTCGTCTCCTGTACCTTCTGTGGACCTCCCACTCTTTATTCACTGCCTGGCCTGCAAACTCTTATCTTGTGTCGCCTCCAGTACCTTCTGTGGACCTCCCACTCTTTATTCACTGCCCGGCCTGCAAACTCTTATCTTGTGTCGCCTCCAGTACCTTCTGTGAGCACAGGGGGGACCCCCTCCTCGGCTGAAGGCGCCACGTCATCCTCTGTTACAACAGGCAAATCTGTACCGCCATATGTGCCTTCCCCCTCAAGAGCTACGAGGGATAGGACAAGGGAAATAGATGTGATGATTTTGCTTTGCTTTGGCTTGTGATAGGTTTGGCTTGTGATGGGTTTGGCTTGTTATGGGTTTGGCTTGTGATGGGTTTGGCTTGTGATGGATTTGGCTTGTGATGGGTTTGGCTTGTTATGGGTTTGGCTTGTTATGGGTTTGGCTTGTGATGGGTTTGGCCTGTTATGGGTTTGGCTTGTGATGGGTTTGGCTTGTTATGGGTTTGGCTTGTGATGGGTTTGGCTTGTGATGGGTTTGGCTTGTGATGGGTTTGGCTTGTTATGGGTTTGGCCTGTTATGGGTTTGGCTTGTGATGGGTTTGGCTTGTGATGGGTTTGGCTTGTGTTGGGTTTGGCTTGTGATGGGTTTGGCTTGTGATGGGTTTGGCTTGTGTTGGGTTTGGCTTGTGATGGGTTTGGCTGGTGATGGGTTTGGCTGGTGATGGGTTTGGCTTGTTATGGGTTTGGCTTGTGATGGGTTTGGCTTGTGATGGGTTTGGCTTGTGATGGGTTTGGCTGGTGATGGGTTTGGCTTGTGATGGGTTTGGCTTGTGATGGGTTTGGCTTGTGATGGGTTTGGCTTGTTATGGGTTTGGCTTTTGATGGGTTTGGCTTGTGATGGGTTTGGCTGGTGGTGGCTTTGGCTGGTGATGGCTTTGGCTTATGATGGGTTTGGCTGGTGATGGGTTTGGCTGGTGATGGCTTTGGCTGGTGATGGGTTTGATGAGGATGGGAACAGCGTGGCTCACCATACTAATGCCGTCCACCACCACCACCACCACCACCATTGGTGGGGTGGGGTGGGGTGTTGGTTGTGGGTGGTGGGGTGTGTGTGTGTGTGTGTTACCGAACTGCTATACAGCATGACAATGATGATGGGAACAGCGTGGCTCACCATAATAATGCCTTCCACCACCACCCACCCCAACACACCAACCCAGTGGTGGTGGTGGTGGTGGTGGTGTGGTGGTGGTGTGGTGGTGGTGTGGTGGTGGGTGGTGTATGATTTGTGGTGTGGCTGTGGGTGTGTGGTGGTGGTGGTGGTGGTTGGTGATGGATGTGTGTGGTATGTGGTGGTGGTGGTGGGTGGTGTGGTGGTGGTGAGTGGTGGTGTGGTGGCTGTGTGGTGGTGGTGGTGTGGGGGTGGTGGGAGGTGGTGTGGTGGTGGTGGTGTGGTGGGGTGGTGGTGGTGGTGGTTGTGCTGTGGTGTGGTAGTGTGTGGTGTGGTAGGTGGTGAGGTGGGTGTGTGGTGGTGGTGGTGGTGTGGTGGTGGTGGTGGTGTGGTGGTGTGGTGGTGGGGTGGTGGTGGTGGTGGTGGTGGTGTGGTGGGTTGTGGTGGTGTGGTGGTGGTGTGGGTGGTGTGTGGTGTGGTGGTGGTGGTGGTGGTGTGGTGGTGGTGGTGGTGGTGGTGTGGTGGTGTGTGTGTGGTGTGTGTTGGTTGGTGTGGGTACCTAATTGCTATAGAGCATGACGAGGAGGACAGCGTGGCTCACCATACTAATGCCTTCCACCACCAGCACCACCACCACTGGGTTGGTGGGTTGGTGGGGGTGGTGAGTGTTGGTTGTGTGTGTGTGTGTGGGGGGGGGGGGGGGGGGGGGGGGGGATGGGGGGATGGTGGTGGTGCGACGTGGTTGGTGGGCGTGGTGGTGGTGGGTGGTGGGGTACGAATGGTATAAAAGCATGGATGGGGATGAGAACAGCAGTATAAAATCTAATCGCGTCCTGTTATCATGTGAATAGGTTAGAATATAAAAGTAAAGCCCATCAGTGAATCAGATATAAAAATAATTTCATGATGAGGATAATAATGTGGGGATGAGACAGATGTCCCACTGGTGGTGGGGTGGGGGTGGGTGAGGGTGGGAAGAGGTGGATGGTGGGTGGGTGGGGGGGTACGAAGTGGTATAAAGATTGTGGGATGAGAACAACAGTACACGGTTGGTGGGGTGGGTGGGGTGGGGTGGGGAAAGTGATGTGGGTGGGTGGGGAGGGGTGGGGTTGGTGGTGGTGGTGGGGGGTGGGGGGTACCGAATTGGTATAAAGCATGATGGGGATGAGAACAACATGTCCACTGGGTTGGTGGGGTGGGGTGGGGTGGGGTGGGGAAGTGATGGTGGGTGGGTGGGGGAGGGGTGGTGGTGGTGGTGGTGGGCTTGGGTGGGGGGTACGATTGGATAAAGCATGAATGGGATGAGAACAACATGTCCACTGGTGGGTGGGTTGTTGTTGGTGGTGGTGGTGTTGGGGATGGGTGGTGGTGGTGGGTGGGTGGGGGGTACCGAATTGGTATAAAGCATGATGGGGATGAGAACAGCATGTCTCACCTCTAAGATCGTCTTGAAGCTGCATCTCCATCATCGCTTAGTCAGTCTCTAGGGAGCTGCCGCCCCCCCCGCTGCACTGGGGGCGGCTTCAAGCTCTTACTACCGGTGGGTGCATTGATTGGATGGGGTTGATGGGCGTGAGGGGTTAGATCATGGGTGGTAGGTGGGTGGGTGGGTGGATTGGTGGGTGGTTGAGTAGGTGGGTGGATGGGTGGGTGGGTGGATGGGTGGGGAGTGGGGGATTGGTGGGTGGTTGAGTTAGGTGGGTGGATTGGGGGGGGGGGGTGGATGGTGGGTGGATGGGTGGGTGGATGGAGTGGGGGTGGCTGGGTTGGGTGTTGAGTAGGTGGGTGGTGGAGTGGTGGGGGGTAGGCGTGGGTGGCGTGGGTGGATGGGGGGTGGGTGGATTGGCTGGGTGGCTGGTGGGTGGGGGGGGGATTGGTGGGTGGGTGAGTAGGGGGTGGATGGTGGGAGGAGTGGTGGCATTGGTGGGTGGTGAGTACGGGGGGATGGGTGGGTGGTGGTCTGGGTGGGTGGTTATTGAGTAGGTGGGGTGGATGGGTGGTGGGTGGATGGAGGGTGGGGGGTGGGTGTGGTGGGTGGATGGGGGGGGGGTGGATGGAGTGGGTGGTTGAGTAGGTGGGTGGATGGGGGGTGGATGGGTGGTGGGGGATGGGTGGGGGGTGAGTAGGTGGGTGGATGGGTGGCGCGGTGAGGGTGGGTGGTTGAGTAGGGGGGTGGAGAGGTGGTGGATTGGTGGGTTGTTGAGTAGGTGGGGGATTGTGGGTGGTGGATGGGTGGATTGGTGGGTGGTTGAGTAGGTGGGTGGGTGGGTGGATAGACACATGCGCGCTGCCACGGTGGCGGCTTCAGCTCTTACTACCTGAGGGTGTGTGGCATGGATGGTGGTGAGTGCGGAATAGTAAGGGTGGTGTTGAGTGTGGAATAATAAGGGAGGGGATGGGTGGGTGTGTATGTGGGTGGTAGAGTAGGTGGGTGGGTGGGTAGGATGTACGGAGAGATACTCACGCGCTGCCACGGTGGCGGCTTCAGCTCTTACTACCTGAGGGTGCGTGGCATGGTGTTGGAGGGGGTGAGGGGTTAGATCCATGTGAGGTAGGATTGGTGGGTGGGTGGAAGAGTAGGTGGGCAGGTGGGTGGTAGGTAGGGGTGGGCAGGTGGGTGAATGGGGGTAGATGGATGGGTGGTTATGGGTGGGAGGTGGAGGGTGGGGGTAGGAGGATGGCGAGGAAACATGCCTGATGAACGGTGCGGCTTTCAGCCCATACCTGAGGGAGCGTGCATGGGGTGGAGGGGGGTGTGAGGTGCGTATCCAGCTTAGATCCAGGTGGGTGGGAGGGGACGGTGGAGCGAATCCACAAAGAAGAGACGTGGCGGCTTCAGCTCTTACTACTACCTGAGTTGTGGCATGGTTGAGGGGGTGAGGTGAGTATACACTTAGATCCATGGGTGGGTGGGTGGGTGGGGTGGATAGACACATGCAAGCTCCCACGGTGGCGGTTTCTGCTGGGTGGGTGGTTCGGACTGGGTTGGGTGTTTCCGCTTGGTTGGGTTATCCGTATTTGTTGTCTTACTTGGGTGGCGGTTTCAGTCTGAGTGGGTGGTATGATGGTGGCAGTATGGTTGCGGTTTCAGCTGAGTGGGTTGTAGTATGGGTGGTAAGGGATGTGGTGGGTTGTGGTGGGGTGGGGTGTATAGACACATGTAGCCTCCCCACTGTTGCTTTGTTTCAAATCTGTGGTGGGTTTTATTATGGTGGTTGTTAGGATTTTTTTGCTTGATTTCAGCATTTGATGATTTTTTTTCTTAAAATCTTTGTTTCCTTCTGTTTATTTGGTTTTTGTTCTTTTGGAGAAGGAAGGGAGGGGTATAAAATTGTCTATCCACATGTATGCTCCCACGGTGGCGGTTTCAGCTCTTACTACCTGTGGGTGCGTGGCATGGATGGTGGTGAGTGGGTGGTAGGATGGGTGGTAGGATGTGTGGGTGGGTGGGTGGGTGGGTGGTAGGATGAGTGGTGGTGTTTGGGTGGTAGGATGGGTGTGTGGTAGGTAGATGGATGGGTGGGGTGGATGGAGACACTTGAGCGCTGCCATCATGGCGGCTTCAGCTCATATTACCTGAGGGTGCGTGGCATGGATAGTGGTGAGTGCAGAATAGGATGGGTGGGTGGGTAGTTGGTTAGGTGGGTAGGGTGGGTGGGTAGATGGGTAGATGGGTAGGTGGGTGGATGGAGGGACACTTGAGCGCTGCCACAGTGGTGGCTTCGGCCCTTACTACATGTGGGTGTGTTGAATGGGGTCGGATGCGGTGAGGGGTTAGATCCATGGGTGGTAGGATGGGTGGTAGGATGGGTGGGTAGGTGGGTAGGAGGGTGGATGGAGGGACACTTGAGCGCTACCACAGTGGTGGCTTCGGCCCTTACTACATGTGGGTGTGTTGAATGGCGTTGGAGGGGGTGAGGGGTTAGATCCATGGGTGGTAGGATGGGTGGATGGATGGGTGGGTAGGTGGGTAGGTGGGTGGATGGAGGGACACTTGAGCGCTACCACAGTGGTGGCTTCGGCCCTTACTACATGTGGGTGTGTTGAACGAGGTCGGATGGGGTGAGGTGTTAGATCCATGGGTAGTAGGATGGGTGGTGGGTGGGTGTTGGATGGGGTGGGTTGGATGGGTTGGGGTGAATGGGTGGGTGGGTGGGTTGGTGGGTGGGGGCGCAGATGGGTTGAGGTGAGTGCGGAATATGATGGGTGGGTGGGTGGGAAAGTAGGTGGGTGGGTGGATGGAGGGGTGGAGGTGAGTGCGGGGTAGGATGGGTGGGTGGGTAGGTGGGTGGTTAGATGGGTGGAGGTGAGTACTGAGTAAGATGGGCGGGTGGGCAGGTGGGTAGGTGGGTGGTTGGATGGTTGGAGGTGAGTGCGTAGTAGGATGGGTGGGTGGGTGGTAGCAAGCCAGTGGAGCTGCCTAGAAGCTGCGACAAGTACCCGAAAAGCAAAAGTGTGCGCATCACCATAAACCGCCACCAACCTGCAGCTGCTCGAACATCTCAGCCAGCTCCTGGTCCAGCTTCGACTGGAGTTCCGCAATCTCTGCTGGATCATAGTCGACATCATCGTCATCTTCCTCCTCCTCCTCCTCTTCCACCTCAGCTGTCTTTGTTGCCCCCTCACCTGAGAATTGTAATTTTGATTTTAATTTTGATTTTAATTTTGATATTAATTTTAATCTCTGCTTTGTCATAGTCGGCTTCATCCCCCTCTTCCACCTCTCCCACTTCAGGTTTCTTTCTTGCCCCCTCTCCTGATAATTTTGATTTTAATTTTGATTCCAATCTCTGCTTGGTCATTGACATAGACATTATCGTCATCTCACTCCTCTTCCACTTAAGGTTGCTTTCTTGCCCCCTCTTCTGATAATTTTGGTTTTAATTTTAATTTTGATCTCTGCCAGGTCATTGACAACATTATCGTCATCTTACTCCTCTTCCTCCTCCTCCACCTCAGATGTCTTTGTTGCCACCTCACCAAAAAATTGAAACAATTTTTTGTTTTGTTTTCATAGTCGACATCATCGTCATCTTCCTCCTCTTCCTCATCTTCTTCCACTTCAGAGATCTTTGTTGCCCCTCACCTGAGAATTTGAATTTGAATTTGATAATTGGGAGTTGTATTTTTACTATTGCCTCACATGCCTTTGTTGTCCCCTTACCTGATAATTTGAATTTAAATTTGTTGTTTTTGTTGTTTTTGTCGTAGTCTGCATCATTGAGTAGCGCTGTTTACCAGACAGACAGACAGATAGACAGACAGACAGGTAGACAGACAGACATATAGTCATATAGACAACACGGACCGGCACCTGTTTCAGAGGAATCCAGAGCTTCCTCGGTTTTGTCAAGATCAGCCTCCAAGACAGACAGAGTGACAGCCAGATAGATAGACAACACACACTGGCACCTGTTTCAGAGGAATCCAGAGCTTCCTCGGTTTTGTCAAGATCAGCCTCCAAGACAGACAGAGTGACAGCCAGATAGATAGACAACACACACTGGCACCTGTTTCAGAGGAATCCAGAGCTTCCTCGGTTTTGTCAAGATCAGCCTCCAAGACAGACAGAGTGACAGCCAGATAGATAGACAACACACACTGGCAGTCTGGCACCTGTTTCAGAGGAATCCAGAGCTTCCTCGGTTTTGTCAAGATCAGTCTCCAAGACAGACAGAGTGACAGCCAGATAGATAGACAACACAGACTGACAGCCAGATAGATAGACAACACACACTGGCACCTGTTTCAGAGGAATCCAGAGCTGCCTCGGCTTTGTCAAGGTCAGCCTCCAATACAGACAGACAGGCAGACAGGCAGACAGGCAGACAGACAGACAGACAGACAGACAGACAGACAGACAGACAGACACACAAACAGCTAGACAGACAGACATATAGACAACACACACTGGCACCTGATTCAGAGGAATCCAGAGCTGCCTCGGCTTTGTCAAGATCAGCTTCCAAGACAGACAGACAGACAGACAGACTGGCAGACAGATAGACCACCGCCCTGAGGTGTTCCATATAATTTGTTTTCTAATTTTCTAGGGATAACAACACACACTGGCACCTGTTTCAGTGGAATCCAGAGCTGCCTCGGCTTTGTCAAGATCAGCCTCCAAGCCGTTCAGTGTAGCCAACTGCTGCTTCAGAGATTCTAGCTCTCCGTACACCTGTAGCTTCCATGCCTCATCCTGAAGCTCTTGCAGCTGGAAGGGGAGAGGGGATGAAGGTTTAGAGGATGGGGGCGGGGGAGGGAGGGGGGGGAGGGGGGGGGGGGAGGGTTAAGGGTTGAAGGGGTAGGGAAGGTTGGAGAGTTAGGGTCAGGGGGGATAGGGGGGATAGGGGGGGATAGGGGGTTAACCTGGAGCTTCCATGCCTCATCCTGAAGCTCTTGCAGCTGTCAGGGGGGGGAGGGGGAGGGGATGCGGGGGAATGAAGGTTTAGAGAAGGGGGGGGGAGGGGAAGGGATGGGGGGGGGGGGGGGGGGGTGAAGGTTTAGAGGATGTGGGGGGGGGGGGCAGGGGAAGGGAAGGTTGGGGGGTTAGGGGTCAGGGGGGTACACCTGGAGCTTCCATGCCTCATCCTGAAGCTCTTGCAGCTGCCAGGGGGGAGGGGGGGCAGGGGGAAAGGATGGGGGGGGGGATGAAGGTTTAGAGGATGGAGGGGGGGGGAGGGAGGGCCAGGGGGAGGAATGGGGGGGTGAGGGAGAGGGGGGGGGGGGGGTAGCAGGGGTAAGGAGGTTGGTGGGTTATGGGTTAGGGGGGATAGGGGGGTAAACCTGGAGCTTCCATGCCTCATCCTAAAGCTCTGCAGCTGAAAGGGGGGGAGAGGGGATGGGGGGGGGGGGGGGGGGATAGGGGGGATAGGGGGGATAGGGGGGGGGGGGGGATGAGGGATTAGAGGATAGGGGAGGGGAGGGGGGCGGGATGGGGATGGGGGGGGGGAAGGACTGAGGGGTTAGGGATAGGGAGGGGGGGATAGGGGGGAGGGGGGGGCAGGGGTAGAAAGGTTGGGGGGGGTAGGGGTCAGGGTGGATAGGGGTTCACAAGGTGTGTGTTTTTTAGGTGATGTTTAACCTGTAGCTTCCATGCCTCATCCTGAAGCTCTAGCAGCTGTCAGGAGGAGGGGATGGGATGGGGGAAGGGATGGGGGGGAATGAAGGTTTAGAGGATGGGGGGAGGGTTGCAGGGGTTGGGAAGTTTAGGGTGTTAGGGGTCAGGGGGGATAGGGGGTTTAACCTGGAGATTCCATGCATCATCCTGAAGCTATTGCAGCTGTCAGGGGTAGGGTTGAAAAGCGGGGTTGAAAAAAACAGGGTTAAAAACACTGGGTTGATACGGGATTGAAAAAAGCGGGGTTGAAAATGGGTTGAAAACAGGGTCAAAAATGTGTTGAAACAGAGTTGAAAATGAATCTGCTGGCGGCAGCGAGGGAACCCATTGGTCAACTTCAGTTTAGAAGGCGGATCGGAACCAGGGGTGGCCGGCCCAGGTTCGTACGCAGGTGGCGTGGGATGAAGGCCTCGGTCGATTTTGACCCCTTAGGGGTAGGCGGCTTCCCTGCCAGTAGTATGGGTGTCGTACCGAGGTTGAGCCCTCAGTGGGGTAGGGGGAAGCAAGCCCGGGGTTAGCCAGCCCGGGGGTGGGGGTTTAGAGGTGTTTAGGGTTTAGGAGTAACGGGTTAACCAGTGACCCCCGGGCTGGCAAATCCCAGGCTAGCTTCCCCCTACCCCTCAGTGGGGGCACTTTTTTGTGTGCGACGCGTCGCCATTCCGCCGCTGCGTGGCGACACATGGGCCCGGCTAAACTAGCCAAAAATGCCCCCCCGAGCCTCCCGGGGGGGCTTCGCGCACCGCAGGATTCGGGGGGCAGCACGTTGCACTGGAGTCGCACAAAGTCGATCAATTTGCGTCCCCCCCCCCCCCCCCCCCCACACACACACACACACACCCCACCCCAAAAAAGTGGACTGGGGGAAGGTAAACATGAACCTCTAGAGCAGAGAGCAGCATGCCAAGCAACCTCATTAATAATTAGGGAACAGCAATATGATATCATATCATATCATATCATCATTTGATATCATATGATGCCGGCAGTCTGACTAGGCTAAAGTTACCATTTATATACGATATCGTATGATGCAATTTGTATGATATCATATGATATCATACCCGTCTTCGGTCAGCATCATATGATATGCCGGTGCCTATTAATAATTGCCCCCGCTAAAATGTGCCCCCGTTTATAATTTCCCTGACGTCCTCATATGACCTTCCATACCTAGTATCTTTTCTTAAATATTGATGATGATGATGATGATGATGATGATAACATTTTTCCAGGTGCCCTGCTGGACTCCAAATGGGCCCTCGGCTTGACAGAGACAAGAGGGACTCAGGAACATTGTGCACAAAGAAGGAAAGAAAAAGAAAAAATAAATGTACTAACTATTATGATTATAGATGTGTAATGCGTTTATGTAAAATATGCAAGAAAGCACATGTATGTACATCTTCTATATCGAGATATAAATAAAAAATATCGTGAACGCACATATGTCATAGATTGTACCTGAAATAGATTAAATCTCTCATAACGCATGTATATCATTTATGTCATATATGTACATCTTCCGTGAAATATATAAATACATATCGTAAGCAAATGTATGTCATATATGTACATCTCATTTGAAGTGTACCTCAGCTGCTAGCGAGTCTCTCAGCCCCCCAAGCTCCTCTGTTTGGTCTTTCTGTGCCGCAATCATGCGTTGTACCTCAGCCTGCAAAAGCAGTACAAAATAGCATGGTCAAACTGACAGGGTATGGGAGTGGGGGGGGCTTAAGGCTCCTGGTACAACCGTACAACTAAACCAAGCAATCAACCAAGCATGCAAGCAAGCTAGCAAGCAAGAAAACACAACAAGCAAGATAAAAGCAAAAGAAATAAACCAAGCTAGCAAACTAACCAAGCAAGATAAAAAGCAAGAGAAAAAGGAGGGGAATTAGCCAGACAGCGCCGAAAGGAAGATTCAGGACAATTAAAGGCAAGCATGCAATCAAAAAAAGCAAAAACAAATAAGTAACCAAGCCAAGGCACCTGAGAGCTAGCCAGGTCAGCCAGCATGGCATCTGCTTCCGCATCCAGGTTCGCATCCAGCTGCTCCTGATGAGGGTCCACCTCCACCTCCTCCTCTCCAGCTGCAGCTACCCAAAACGAAATAGTTAGGAGGGTCGAGGCAAGTCAAGGTGGTTCGGCCTGGGCTAATGCGAAAAGCGACAAGAAGCGGGTGGGTATCTAAGTATCTGTCTGGATACGGGTTGGGGATTAGGGATTGTACCTGGAGCTAAGTTCAACTCGCTGCCTGAAGCTGCGTCTTCTGGTGCATCGCCCATGGTGCTACTGGCGGGGAAATTTCGAGGATTAAGAGTTGAATCCGCGAAGGGGCGCGGAGGAGAAAGGTTTCGAAAACGAGGCAAAAGCCGATCAAGGCAGACTCGAAGGGAGCAAATGAATAGACTAGTTTGAGAAGGGCAGGTGAATAAATTCGCTTGGGGCCAGCAACGCAACTTGTAATCGAAAAAATTGAAACTTGAAACTGGGACCAAGATCGGTTGGAAGTCGGTTGGATCTCTGGACACGGAAAAGGTCGACTTCTACTCGTGCGTTTTCGGCCGAACAGGGCCGCACTCAAGAAGATGATGTGCGCGATCTGTTGAAATCGGTTGATGCTGTCTGCCTGCATTAGTTCGCACACGCATAAAATTCCATTCCCGAGTTGACATCCTGTTACCAATTCCCATCGGCCACAAGCATAGCAAGAGCACACACACTTGCTCAAAATGCTGAGTACTAGCTAAGCCCTCTTACAGAGAAAGCTACCCATGCACATCTAGTCATGATGAAGGGTCATCCTAATCAAGCCAGTCCAGTTGTCTCAGCCAGCCCATGCATACACCCTCCCACCTCTTCCCCGCGTGTGCTCCAGCTCCACAATACCTCCTCCAGCAAATGCAGCAGCCACCGGTCCCCTCCCACCCCCTCCACTCGCCTCACCCAATTACACACAACCTCCTCCACCATCACGCTCCTACCCCCTCCCACCCCTTCCCCACGTCTCTCCCAACACCACACTACCTCATCTACCAGCATCCTCCTTAACCCTACCCCCTACCTTAGTTTGCCTCGGAACGTCAATGCCTTCTTCTCCTCCACCTCTGGCTCCTCATACCCTTTCCGGAGCTCGGTGTCCAGCCTGTCCCTGCCCCGGCTCTTGCCCCAGCCTGGCCATGGCACCTCCGTCACCGCCTCCCTCTCGTTCTCCTTATCCCCCACCGTATCTCTCCTTCTGTCTACCCCTGCTGAACCCGTCTCGTCATCACCCACAACTGCAAACCTCAACACCCAGGCTAGCAAACCAGGCAGCAGCAGCAGGAGCATCAGGAACAGCAGGAACAGTGGCAACAGCACTAGCAGCAACAACAGCAACATCACCAGCGACCCTTTAGCACTTAGCAGCAATGTCAATCAGCATTGTAGCTCTCCTCCTCAGGGGGGAGATGCATACACCAGAGGAGAGGACCAAGCTCCAGCTAGTGAAGGTCGTCCAGGTGGGCGTGGTGATGATTGCAGTGACGACAGTGGCGCTGCTGCTGCTGGGACGGGTGGTGGTGGCAGTGATGGTAGTGGTGGTGCTGCTGGGAGCGGTGATGATTACGCTAGCAACAGTGGTGGTAGTGCTGCTACTGTGAGTGGTGGTGGCAGCAATGAAGGTGGTGGTGGTGGCGGTGGTGGTGGCAGTGATGGTAGTGGTGGTGCTGCTGGGAGCGGTGATGATTATGCTGGCGACAGTGGTGGTAGTGCTGCTACTGTGAGTGGTGGTGGCAGCAATGAAGGTGGTGGTGGCGGTGGGGGAGGAGGAGCTGGAGGAGGAGCTGGTTCTTCAGATGGATCTGAGCCATCCTCATCATCATCATCGTCATACCCGTCATGGCTGAAGGTGCGGCTTCAAGCCTTGCAATAAGGACCGGGAAATCATATGATGTTGACCAAATGCGAGTATGATATCATATGATGTTGACCAAATGCGAGTATGATATCATATGATGTTGACCAAATGCGAGTATGATATCATATGATGTTGACCAAATGCGAGTATGATATCATATGATGTTGACCAATTGCGAGTATATCATATGATGTTGACCAAATGCGAGTATGATATCATATGATGTTGACCAAATGCGAGTATGATATCATATGATGTTGACCAAATGCGAGTATGATATCATATGATGTTGACCAAATGCGAGTATATCATATGATGTTGACCAAATGCGAGTATGATATCATATGATGTTGACCAAATGCGAGTATATCATATGATGTTGACCAAATGCGAGTATGATATCATATTATACCGGCAGTCTGACTAGGCTAAAGTTACCAATAACCTACAATATCGTATGATATCATATGATGACATGATATCATGTGATATCATATTGCTGTTCCCTGAATATTTGCATATTTTAAAGCATACGAGTGACAGGGGCGAGTTGTTGTTGGGCCAAATCATTCTCAGTTTTTTACATTGGAGCTTTTTGCATGGCCTCCATCGATGGCGTTTGTGAGTGTGAGTGTGAGTGTGGTGGGAGAAAACAAGTCCTAGGCAGCGCCGCAAGCGACGCTAATAAATGGCGGAGAGTATTTGCAACAGAGCGACAGGTGGCAACTTTAGCATGTTAGTTACGAGCGACAGGTGGCAACTTTAGCATGTTAGTTACGAGCGACAGGGGGCAACTTTAGCGTGTTAGTTACGAGACCGTTGGCTGACGTGTCAGGCTTCGTCTCGGTCAGAAGGTCATCCGGTCATACAGTCATACGGACAAATGGGTAACCCTGGGGGCTCTTGCCCCCTTGAGGAGGGGGCTCCGCCAAAAACAAGTCCTAGGGAGCGTCGCAAGCGACCAAGAAATGGAGTATTCCAGTTGGATTTCAGTTAGATTGCAGTTGGATTTCAGTTTTCCAGTTTCTTTCGGTACGACATTAATACAATATCAGTTCTTTATCGTTATTATGCTTTTTCTTTTTAATCCCTTCTGATCACGATTAGGCAAGTCCCTTTGGCCTATTTGGCCTACCCCTAGACTGTAACATACATACATAACATACAGTTTGGTACACAGTACGATACGATATATCGTACAATATTACATGATTACGCAAAATGTCGTATGTTGACTGTTCGTCATATCAAACGATAGTGTACGATAAACTATGTCGTACAATATCGTGCTTCCTAACCCTAACCACGTTCCCATGAATTCTCTGTGTGTGTGGTTGTACGTGGGTGGTGGTGAGTGGTGGGTGGGTGTTGGTGGGTAGGTTGGTGGGTGAGTTGGTGGTGTTGGTGGGTAGGTGGGTGTTGGTGGATGGAGGGTGGTGGGTGGGTAGGTAGGTGGGTGGTGGTGGTGGTGGTGGGTATATCTCCATATCCATATACATATATACATACATATTCGCACCACCCACCTACCCACCAATACCCACCCACCACCCACCACTCACCACCACCCACGCCCCACCTGCCCACCATCACCCACACTCACCACCACTCACCACTCCACCCATACACTCACACCACTCACCACTACCGGACCACCCACCCACCACTCACCCACCACTCACCACCCACCCACACACCACCACCCACACACCACTCACCGACCACTCACCACCCACCCACTCAACACTCACCACCACCCATGTATGTATGTGGGTGCAGGTGTGGATCGGAGCTTTTTTCCGTTTCAGAGTTTAGACCCTAAACCCTTAACCCCTGTGTGTGGGTGCAGATGTGGATCATATCATTTTTTCGTTTCAGAAAGGGGGTGTTCTGGTAGCGATCAGAGATTTGGTGTCTTTCAAGGCCGGGCTCGTGGTAGTGATTTGGGTTGGCAGCCCAAAGGGCCGGCCCGGGGGGGTGGGGGGCAGGGCCGAGATTAAGTCTCATGGTAGTGGAACGTTTGGCAAAAAACAGGTTCCCAGGTAGCGATCGCTACTAGTAGCGTAAAAACAAATTTTTGGGGTGGGTGTGGATCACGGCTGCAGTTTAGCTGGTGGCGCACATGCAATCTCTGTTTTTTACGCGACTAAAAAATATTAATTCCCCACACATAATTAAATTCAAATTTAAAAGCGGTGTATTCCACAAACAGAATGAAAAATTCTTGCTTTCACTGACACTGTGAATGGGGTTGCAGTTGTGGATGTAGGTCACGGCTGCAGTCTACCTGGGGGCGCGACTGAAATTGCTCTGTTTACATGAATGCGCGCGACTAAAAAATATTGAATTCCCCACACATAATTAAATTTAAAACATTTAAGCGATTAATTCCACAAACAGAATGAAAAATAATAACTTTCACTAACACTTTGAATGGGGTTGCAGGGGTGGACGTGGATCACTGCTGCAGTTTAGCTGGTGGCGCACATGCAATTGCTCTCTCTAAGTCAATGCGTGCGACTTGAAAATTGATTGATTCCACAAACATAAACACCTTCATGTTGGTGATTGGCCCCAGTACAAGCAAACGGGTTGGCCCCCTCGATCTCGCGCCTCGTAATAAAGCGTACTATTTATTTATTTATTTATGTATTTATTTATTTATTTATTTATTTATTTATTTATTTATTTATTTATTTATTTATTTATTTATTTATTTATTTATTTATTTTATTTATTTGACACATTTACCCTGTGTATACGGTTGCAGGTGTGGATGTGGATCACGGCTGCAGTTTAGCTGGTGGCACACATGAAATTTCTCTCTTGATATGAATGCGTGCGACTTCAGAAATGATTCATTCCCCGCACAATTAAATTAAATTGTAAATTGTAAAACGATAAATTCCACACGTATAATTAAATTTAAAATTTTAAACGGTTTATTCCACTAAGACACTTTAAATGATTAAATTCCTCCAGTAATTCCATGAATATTATTAAAATAATTAATTCCACAAACACTGTGTTTGTGGTTGCAGGTGTGGATGTGGATCACGGCTGCAGTTTACCTGGTGGCGCGACTGAAAGGGCTCTTGTGAATGCATGCGAATTCAAAATTGATTGATTCCACAAACATAAACACCTTTGAAGTGGTGATTGGCCCCAGTGCAAGCAAACAGGCTGTCCCCCCTCAACCTCGGGCCTCGTAATAAGGCGTACTATTTATTCATTTAATTGCGGTATTTATTTATTTATTTACGGTATTTATTTATTTATGTATGTATTGATTGATTGATTGATTGATTGATTGATTGATTGATTGATTGATTGATTCACGGTATTTATTTATTCATTCATTTGATTGATTAAACGCCTTCACCCTGTGTATGTGGTTGCAGGTGTGGATGTGGATCACAGCTGCAGTTTACCTGGTGGCGCGACTGAAATGGCGAAAGGACCTGAAAGAGAAGACAGATGAGCTTCAGAAAGCGGAAGACCAGCAGGTCAAAGAGGAGGAGGAATGGCAGGGGTGGGTAAAATCTATACAGCACCATACAATCAAATCCAGTCCCTCCCCGTTCTGCCCTGTCCTATCCTGTCCTGTCCTGTCCTGCCCCGTCCTGTCCTGTCCTGCCCTATCCTGTCCTGTCCTGTCCTGTCTGCCTGTCCTGTCCTGCCCCGTCCTGTCCTGTCATGTCCTGTCTGTCCTGTATGTCCTGTCATGAGCCCGTCCTGTCCTGTCCTGTCATATACTATCTGTCCTATCCTGTCTGTTCCTGCCCCGCCTGTCCTATCTGTCCTATACTATCCTGTCCATTCTATCATAGTCCTATCCTGTACCTGCCCCGCCTGTCCTGTCGGTCCTGTCCGGTCCCTGTCCTGTCCTTCGTATCCTGTCTGTCTGCCCCCGTCCTGTCCTTGTCCTGTCCTTCCTGTCCTGGACTCCGTCCTGTACTTCCTGTCCTGTCTGTCCTGTCCTGTCCTGTCGGCGTGTCCTGTCTGTTCAGTGTCCTGTCTGTTCCTATCCTATCTGTCATGTCCTGCCCCGTCCTGTCCTGTCCTGTCCTGTTCCTTGTCCGTCCTGTCCGTCCTGTCCTGTCCTGTCCTGTCCTATCATAACTGTCTGTCCTGCCCCGTCCGTCCTGTCCTGTCCTATCCTGTATGTCCATGTCCTGTCGTCCTGTCCTGTCCTATCCTATCCGTCATGTCCGTCCTGTCTGTCATGTCCTGTCCGGTCCTATCCGATCCTGTCATGTCCTGCCCCGTCCTGTCTGTTTTTTTTTTTCATGTCCTGTCCTGTCTGTCACATGTCTGTCTGTCTGTCCTTCTTCCTGTCTGTCTGCCCGTCCTGTCCTGTCCTGTCCTGTCCTGTCTGTCCTGTCACTATCCTATCCGTCCTGTCCTGCCCCGTCCTGTCGTGTACTGTCTGTCCTTCATTGTACTAATCCGATTGTCCTGTCCGTCCACGTCCTGTCCTGTCCTGTCCTGTCCTGTACGTCCTGTCATGTGCTCCTGTAATGTCCTGTCCTGTCCATCCTATAATGTCATGACCCCGCCCTGTCTGTCTGTTCTGCCCTGTCCTGTCTGTCCTTGTCCTATCCTATACGTCTGTCCTGGACCTCCTGTCATGTCCGATTCCGTAATGTCCTGTCCTGTGTGTACCTTACTGTCTGTCTGTACTATCCTGTCCTATTCATATCTGTCCATCTATCCTATCCTATCATGTCCTGCACCTCTCGTCCCATGTCCTGTCCGTCCTGTCCTGTCCTGTCCTGTCCTGTCCTGTCCTGTCCTATACTATATCCTATCCGTCCTGTCCTGCCCCGTCTGTCCTTTACTGTCCTGTGTTCCGTTCCTGAGTCCGTCCTTGGTCCTCCTATCCTATCCTGTCATGCCCGTCCTGTCCGTCCTGTCTGTCTTGTCCTGTTCCTGTCCTGTCCTGTACTGTCATGTCTATCCACGTCCTGTCCTGTCCTATCCGATCCTGTCTGTCATGCCCCGTCCTGTCCTGTCTGTCCTGTCCTGTACTGTCCTGTCCGTGTCCTGTCCTGGTCCTGTCTCTCCTATCTGTCCCTGCTCCTGTCCTGTCCTGTCCTGTCCTGCCCCGTCCTGTCCTGTCCTGTCCTGTCCTGTCCTATCCTATCCTTTAAAATACTTATATATCCTTTAAAATCTACGTTTTGAGACATGAATGTTTCAACATCTAAGTTTCATGTGCCCAATTCTACATTTCCAGCGCAACAGACCCTCAAAACAATCTGCGCTTAACACGTGAAACATGACGTTTTAAAGCAGGGATTCTTTTAAAATCTGGAAGTTTTTTTTCTATCTCCATAGTTTTAGGCCTCCTCCAGGGACAGCGTTTTTATAGCTTTTTGCATAGCGGCGGCCTGGGCCAAAACGAGGTCAAAAGTGGCGATCGCTTAACAAAGCGGGAAAACAAAAACATTACAGTTAACCATTCTGACAAAAATCCCTGTTTTTAACTCTTCTGCTGACGTCCCTCTTCTTGCCCATGCGTTTTTTTGCAGCTTCCTGGAGACCTACGAGGCCAACAGAAGCACGGCAACGAAAGCGATCCCACCCATGGGGAGCAGCAAAAAGTGATGCAGTATACTTCGGTTTAATAGTGCGCCTACTCTTTTGTAGGAGTGGCAATGCCATTCAAACCGAATCCTCAGTGTCGCTGGTTTGTTTAGGGAGCCTCACCTCCTGGAATGTAAAAAAGCGACCTTCAGCCTATTTGGCTACCCCTGGACTGTAACGACATACATACAGTATATGAATAGACATCATGTCATAGCCCCTTTCAGTGATATACAATGGTCTAGTGGTAGACCAGATCGCTTAAGGATGAAGAGTCGGGGGTTCGACTCCCCCTTCGGTCGCTCTTGGCGGTGCAGGTCGTCGTCAACCGCGATGGTAGCTTGTCCAGTTGAGGTATGAGACCGCTCCCCACCCGCGTACGACGGGCTCCCTTAACACCACGCCCCACCAGGTGTTGTCATTACCTTGTGTATCATGTCATAAAGAGATAGGGCGAGGGGGATTGGCACTGTTGAGCCCCCGTCGGTGAAACGATTGTTTGGGGTTCAGTTCATCAGTGTTTTTTCGTTTTAGCCCCCCCTGATATCATGGCTGGGTAAGTCCCGATAGCCTATTTGACTACCGTGTGCGCCCAAGAATTTGGCGTATGATTTGGCGGATGGTTCTCGCCATTCCTGGTGGGGCTTGGCGCCTGGGCCAAAACAGGAAGCCCCTGGAACTCGGGCCGTCCGCCGACATTGTGGCGGGGTTCACTTCAATACAGTGTACCCTGCACCCCCAAGGTTCAAACACCACAAGGTATAGGTAGACTCTGGGCTGCCCTGTGTTTCCTTTTGAACACACACCTGAATCTGGTTTGAATCGCACGGTCGATCGGCCTTGAGGCCTAGTGGTCGCTGGCAGAGTAAATCTTGGTGGAATAAAATCTGCCTCACCAGGCTCTGAATTTGATTGTTAAATTTATTTTCATCCAACTCTGGGCTGCTCTGTGTTTCCTTTTGACTCACCTTAATCTGGTTTGAATCGCACGGTCGATCCACCTTGAGGCCTAGTGTTTGCTGGCAGAGTAAACCTTGGTGGTATAAAATCTGCCACACCAGGCTCTGACTTTGGTTATTACATTTATTTTCATCCAACTCAGGGCTGCTCTATGTGTCCTTTTGACTCACACCTGAATCAGGTAATGTTAATGCCTGGTAGGGCGTGGTGATCAGGGAGCCCGTCGTATGCGGGTGGGGAGTGGCCTCATACCTCAACTGGACAAGCTACCATCGCGGTTGACGACGACCTGCAACGCCAAGAGCGAACGAAGGGGGAGTCGAACCCCCGACTCTTCATTCTTTAGCGATCTGGACCATTGTAAATCACTGAATGAGGCTACACCTGAATCAAGTTTGAATGGAAAGAAAACAAAGTAAAAGGATTCCGCCAATATGTATCTTGAGCAAATTTATGGAGCCCCCCAACTTCGGAAAATCCGCCAACTTAAATGGCGAAAATTTATTTCAGTCGTTTTGGGGATTTTCCGCCAACCCTATTTACCGCCATTTTCTTAGGCGCATACGGTACTCGGCTATTGTCAGCGAAGAATACAGCTATCGCTGACAGCTATCCCTGGACTGTAACAACGTACAAAGTAGATGAATGGACATCATGTAATAAACAGATAGGGAGATAGTGATTGGAACTGTATGCGTGTTTATGTATGTATTTTACAGTCCAGGGGGAGGCCAAATAGGCTTAAGGGACTTGCCCAACTGTGATAGGAAGGTCTAGCAAGGTTAAGCATTGATGAACTGAGCCCCAGACAATCGTTTTACCGACGGGGGCCCTGAGTCTGTGCTACAGTGATAATTTAATTGTGAGATTTAACTATGAGAACGGAGTCTTTCCCTGTCTTTTTCCATACAAGCTTTCCAGAACTGGGCCTCCCCAAGTGCCGTTTCCCTGCCCTAAGTTCCCTAAATTAGTTAAGGGGGCTTTATGGAAGGCGCTAAACTTTGCCTACTGTAGGGGAAGACCAAATAGGCTTTAGGGACTTGCCCAATTATGCAAGGGGGGGCTACAACCCAACAAAACTAATGAACTGAAGCCTAAATTGTTGATATACCAGCGGGAGGGCTGAATGTGTGCTACATTGGAAATTTAATTGTATCACCCTGCAACAGTCCCTGGTTCCCATTTCTATCGCACGGGAGAGGGGATATTGTATTCTGCAGACGGGTAGATAGACGCCGAATTACCGGCGTATAGAACCTTGTAAGAATTCTTCTTCTTCTAGATACCAGTAGTTTGAACGCTATACATATAGACATTATTATAATGGATTAACCTGCAATGCAACTTAGCATGATGGGGTGGAGGTTAAGAAATACACCCTAACACCCATAAGTATATCTAGCATAGTAGCATGATTGCATGATAGGGTGGATGGTAAGATAAACACCCATAAGTATATCCGGCCTGAATGCATGATAGAGCGGATGTTAAGATATGTGTCCGCCTCTAACGACCATGGCAGGGAGCTTGTCTGCCGTGGTCAACAGGAGTAGTGGCGAATGTTCGTTTGGTCGTGGGTTGGTATCTCTGCGCCTACTTTGCATATTGTAGGAGTGGCACCACCATTCGAACTGAATCCTCCGTGTCGCTGGGTTATGGTGAAACTAAAAAAAAGGTTAACATGTACAAATGTAAAAAATGTAGAGATATGTATGTATGATACATTCCGGGGGGTGGGCCAAATAGGCTAAAGGGACTTGTCCAACCGTGTGAGGAAGGGCTGAAGGGGAAATAAATTGATGAGCTGAACCCCCAAACAATCATTTTACCGAAAAGGGCCCTGAGTTCGTGCTACAGTGGCAATTGAATTACACAATTATAATTAAATCGTCATCTCGCATGGGATGATCATTTTATTGTGCGATTCTTAGCGCATTTGTGAATAAAATGTTAAGGGATCTCCATCCTTCAAAGGAAACAGGATTCACGACCATCAATCTGGAGTGTTCATCAACCAATTCAGTTAATCAAAATTAATGTTTCTATCCTCAGAGTATAAAGGGCATTCTAACATGAGATGAATTTCATTTTCTACCACTCTTCCACCATCAACCACCATATCACAGCACCTGCAAATTCTACTAGAACGAGAGGTACTCTGAGTCGACATTCAAATTGTGAGGTCGAAGAAGTAGTCTTGCTATGCATATAATACCAACCCTCATATTTAATAAGTAAGTGTACGTGGAACTATAGCTTCTATCCCCTGACATCATCCAAGTCGCATAGGTATTAGATTTAACTCACTCATAAGTACATCTAGCATGCAAGAGTGGAGGTTAAGATGTACACTCATAAGTACATCTAGCATGAAAGAGTGGAGGTTAAGATGTACACTCATAAGTACATCTAGCATGAAAGAGGGGAGGTTAAGATGTACACACATAAGTAGGGACCGGCATATCATGTGATGTTGACCAAAGGCGAGTATGACATCATATGATATCATAACAACTGCATCATATGATATCATAACAACTGCATCATATGATATTGTATATAAATGGTAACTTTGGCCTAATCAGACTATCGGCATCATATGATACCATATGATATCGTATGATGACATGATATCATATTGCCGTTCCCTACTCATAATTATCCCGTTTCGAACGATGGCTCAATGGTAGAGCTCGTTGAAACCGCCATGGTAGCTTTGTCCAGGTAAAGTAGCAGCCCGCTCCCTACCGCTGTAAGACGAGGCTTCCTTAACACCATGCCCTACCAGGCGTTATCATTACACTCATAAGTATATCTAGTATAAGTCACCCCTTGACCCGGACAAGTCTTCAAACTGTCTAATGCGCTTAGTATGCTCCCTGGTTTCTGTCACGGCGTGGGTGTCGCAAGGGGGGACTTGGAATCGGGAGATAGTGAGCAGCCCCGAGTTGGCTGAAAAAACATGTAACAATCAAATCCAGCAATCCTCCTTGTGGTGACCCTTGTCCCCCTGGACGGTGCTACTTCTGCTTCTGCTTCAAGTGCTTCTTGAAGGTGCTGCTTCTGGTGTTGCTTCTGTTGCTCCTTCTCGATGGTGCTGCTTCTGCTTCTGCTTCTGGTGCTGCTTCTTGACGGCACTGCTTCTGCTTCTTATGCTGCTTTTCGAAAGTGCTGCTTCTGCTTCTGCTTCTGGTGCTGCTTCTTGACGGCACTGCTTCTGCTTCTTATGCTGCTTTTCGACAGTGCTGCTTCTGCTTCTGCTTCTGGTGCTGCTTCTGGTGCTGCTCCTGCTTCTGCTTCTGCTTGACGGCGCTGCTTCTGCTTCTGCTTCTGCTTCTGCTTCTGCTTCTGGTGCTGCTTCTGCTTCTGGTGCTGCTTCTGGTGCTGCTCCTGCTTCTGCTTGACGGTGCTGCTGCTGCTGCTGCTGCTTCTACTTAAACTTATTTACATGGATCCAGTATTTAAGGCTGCAAGCTGTCTTTGGCAGTATAAAACCAATTCAAATCAAATCATTCTCATCAAAAAATACTGTTCTTTAAAGAAAGCAAAGCATATGCTGCTTCTGCTCCTAGTTCTTCGTTTTCTTCTTCTGTTGAAGGTGATTGCGCTTCTGTCTTAACAGGCAGTTCAAATTTGGTTTTTGATTTCCTGACTCTAGGCTTGGCCAGAAGGGCATCGTCCGGGTCCTGCACATGTTAGGCATAAATAAATAAATAAATAAATAAATAAATAAATAAATAAATAAATAAATAAATGAATAAATAAATAAATGAATAAATGAATAAATGAATAAATGAATAAATGAATAAACAAAGTAAGTAAGTAAGTAAGTAAGTAAGTAAGTAAGTAAGTAAGTAAGTAAGTAAGTAAGTAAGTAAGTAAGTAAGTAAGTAAGTAAGTAAGGAAGTAAGTAAGGAAGGAAGAAAGAAAGAAAGAAAGAAAAAACAAATGCAATACAAAAATAAATAAATAAATAAATAATTAATAAATAATTAAATAAATACACAAATCTGCACAAATAAACAAATACACAAATAAATAAATAAATAAATGAATGAATGAATGAATAGATAGTATGTCTTATTATGAGGCGTGAGGTTGAGGGGGACAGCCCGTTTGCTAGCACTGGGGCCAACCACTAATAGGGGGTGGGTTTGGGGGGCTGTCATTCCCCTCATGTTAGGCATATGTAACAAATACGTGAAATGCAGCATTTGGGGGGGGGGGGAGGGTAGAAAAGGTTGGAAGGTTGGAAGCTATAAGGCAGGCAGGCAAGGAAGCAATCAAAAGAAGCAAGGAAGCAAAAACAGGAAGCAAGCAAAAGAAGCAAGGTAGCAAGCAAAAGAAGCAACGAAGCAGGCAAAAGAAGCAAGTAAGGAGGCAAGCAAAAGAAGCAAGGAGGCAAGCAAAAGAAGCAAGGAAGCAAGCAAAAGAAGCAAGGGAGCAAGGAAGCAAGCACAAGATGCAAAGAAGCAAGGAAGCAAGCAAAAGAAGCAAGGGAGCAAGGAAGCAAGCACAAGATGCAAAGAAGCAAGGAAGCAAGCAAAAGAAGCAAGGGAGCAAGGAAGCAAGCACAAGAAGCAAAGAAGCAAGGAAGCAAGCAAAAGAAGCAAGGGAGCAAGGAAGCAAGCACAAGAAGCAAAGAATCAAGGAAGCAAGCAAAAGAAGCAAGGGAGCAAGGAAGCAAGCACAAGAAGCAAAGAAGCAAGGAAGCAAGCAAAATAAGCAAGGAAGCAAGGAAGCAAGAAAGCAAGCAAAATAAGCAAGGAAGGAAGGAAGCAAGCAAAAGAAGCGAGGAAGCAAGCAAAAGAAGCAAGGAAGGAAGGAAGCAAGGAAGCAAGGAAGCAAGCAAAAGAAGCAAGGAAGCAAGCAAGCAAGGAAGAGAAGCACGTATAATCAAGTCTGTTGGAGCTGTACCAATGAAAACAAACTGTATATTGTGCTTTCATTGACTTTAGGAAGGCTTATGATTGTGTCAACAGAAGCATCCTATGGAGCTGCCTTGAACAGATAGGTATTCACGGCAACTACCTGAATACCCTGGGAAACATGTATGATCAAGTCCGTACGAGAGTACGTGTCGGCAATCGCATTAACTCTGCCTTCTTAGCAGAGGCCGGTGTTAAACAAGGAGATAACCTCTCCCCCCTTTTGTTTGGTCTCTAGATTGACCAATTGGAGAAGTCCTTTAATGAGAAATGTGATTACGAGGAAGGTTTGCTAGGAGCGGTGATGATTGCACTGGCGACAGTGATGGTGCTGCTGCTGCCGAGACTATGACCGTGCAGAGAGCTATACCCAACCACAACCCACCCACCCACAATCACCACCCACCCACCCACAGACACAACCCACTAGGGGTGTCCAAAAGTAATCAGTCAATCTTCAGGATAACGAGGAAGGTATGCTAGGAGCGGTGATGATTGCACTGGCGACAGTGATGGTGCTGCTGCTGCCGGGAGTGGTGGTGGTGCTGCTGGGAGCAGTATTGGTTATCAGAGGCAGGCTTACAGATTAGCAGAGGCAGGCTCCAGACTGTCAGGGAAATATTTATTACATGACATGACATTCAATTATATAACAGTATATGACATTACATTATATTATATTACATTAAATGACATTACATATCAACAATGACATTACATATCAACAATGACATTACATATCAACAATGACATTACATATCAACAGGCCATTGTTGGCCCAAGAAAACCCCGCTCCGCAACATCCGGGAGGGGTCTTCCATCAAATCCTCAGAATAAGAAAGGCAATATTGAAGCAAGAAAGCATTATGAAATAGATCCCATGGCCTCGAAGAACTCAATAAATCACCTACATGGGCTTATTGGCTGAGACAATGTATTGGCTTTGGAATAAAATTGTTGACTGTGCGGACTGGTGCGGACGATGATTTCGTGAAAAAAGCCTTGCTAGAGAATGTTCTAATGGTAGCCAGAGATTAACTAGGTGTAATGTACTAGATGTTATACTGCTACCAGGCCCCCTTAATCAACTAGGTGTTATGTACTAGATGTTATACTGCTACCAGGCGCCCTTAATTAACTAGGTGTAATGTACTAGATGTTATACTGCTACCAGGCGCCCTTAATTAACTAGGTGTAATGTACTAGATGTTATACTGCTACCAGGCGCCCTTAATCAACTAGGTGTAATGTACTAGATGTTATGCTGCTACCAGGCGCCCTTAATTAACTAGGTGTAATGTACTAGATGTTATACTGCTACCAGGCGCCCTTAATTAACTAGGTGTAATGTACTAGATGTTATACTGCTACCAGGCGCCCTTAATTAACTAGGTGTAATGTACTAGATGTTATACTGCTACCAGGCGCCCTTAATTAACTAGGTGTAATGTACTAGATGTTATACTGCTACCAGGCGCCCTTAATTAACTAGGTGTAATGTACTAGATGTTATACTGCTACCAGGCGCCCTTAATTAACTAGGTGTAATGTACTAGATGTTATACTGCTACTTATATTTATAATACAACTAAGGCAAAAAGCCATTGAAAAGCATTTTTGATGGCTTGTATTAAAATACCTCTTCTATTGCGGGCATGCACCCTTAAGTCCTACGGTTTTAGCTGGCATGGCAGAGATAGCAACAAACAGAGGTTCACTAATAACTTAGAATGCTTGCCTAAAAAACAATTGAAAATTTTAGCATCCAAGAATTGTCACAATGACCTCTAAGGACGTGCCCAGTGGGATTAAGGGAACCGGATCGTAAGTATGCGCTGCTCGAGCCAACATCGCATCTAGATACCAGTTACCGTGCCGGTCAACGACCGTCGGGACGGGCCCAAGCGCACTCAAGGGGGTTCGAACCCCGCACCTGCCTCGATATTTCCCCTATGCTCTGCCACTGAGCCATTTGGTTCTGATCGGTGATTTGGTTCTGCTACCAGTAGCGATCGCTACCTGGGACCCTGTTTTGGCCAAACCTTCCACTGCCAGGAGACTCGAATCTTGCCCCCGCCCCCCAACCCTCCTGGGCCTGCCTAATGCTTGCCTATCTTGTTTTGAGGATCTGTTGGAAGGCCCCTCCCGGATGTTGCGGAGCGGGCTTGTCTTGGGCCATCAATGGTCTCTCGATGGGGGGAACAAGTTCGATGGGGGGAACAAGTTCGATGGGGGGAACAAGTTCGATGGGGGGAACAAGTTCTACAAATTGGCGGAAAGTGTTCGCGACGGAGCGACAGGTGGCAACGGAAGCGAGTTAGTTACGAAGCCGTTGGCTGATGTGTCAGGCTTCGTCTCGGTCAGACGGTCGGTCTGACAGATGGACACATGGGAAACCCTGGGGGGGCTCCGCCCAAAACCTAATGTAATGCAATAAACAATGCTGGTCTCATGGATTACTAAAAAAACAATGTTGGTCTCATGATTCACTAAGATGCACTCATACCTATTTAAAAGGCAAAGTAATATGAATACCCAACTGCCTCTCGACTAGAGATAATGTGTCATTGCATATTTCTCTGATATTCTTCGGGATAACCACACGTCACTGAGCAAGATTGGCTCAGGAAAATCTGACAAAGGCATATCTTAAATAACAGACATTGACTGGCAATCTGTAAGTACAGTGAACCCCAGGAAACTTGGTAATAACCAGGGAGTCGGTATTAAATCTATTACTTATGTGACTTGGATGATGTCAGAGGATAGAAGCTATAGTTCCACATACACTAACTTATTAAATAAGAGGGATGATATTATATGGAGAGTCTGACTACGTCTTAGAGCTCACAATTTGAATGTTGAACCAGATAAGAGTAACTCTCGTTCTGGTAGAATTTGCAGGTGCTGTGATATGGTGGTTGATGGTAGAAGAGTGGTAGAAGATAAAATGTATTTCTTGTTAGAATGTCCTTCTTACTCTGAGGATAGAAAAATGATTTTTGAGAAACTGAAAATAAACCTGAATTGGTTGATAAAGAATCCAGCATGAAGCTGGTCATGAAGCCTGATTCCTTTGAAATTTGGAAATACCTAAATATTATTAAAAATGCAACAAAAATCACACAAATAAATTATTATCCCATGTGGGATGACTTATTCAATTATCACAGTAGCACGAACTCAGGGCCGATTGCTGGGGGCTCAGTTCATAAAAAAAAAATTAGCTCTTCTTGTCACGGTTGGGCAAATCCTTTTCAGCCTATTTAGCTTACCCCTGGACTGTAACATACTTAAATACAAACATGCATACAAGGAAGCAAGGAAGCAAGATGATTACTTGCATACTCATTGCATGCGCCACTTCTCAAAACATGCCAAGGCCATTCCATCACACCACACCATAATACTCAACAACGCAACACTACACACCACACCTCACACACCTCACCACACCACACATGCCTCCATTCAGAATCCTACTCACAGCGGTGTGTGAGATACTATTCCCATGCTTGTGGGTTAGGGTTGAGGCACTTGCTCTCGAAGAGAGACCAGCCTTGGTCATCCTATTGAGCTTCTCCCTCAAGGGCTGCTCAGGGATCTGCAGATCCGCCTGAGACTTGCCCCCTAGGCCAACTTTCTCATCTCCTTGCAGCTGGCCGGCAGCTGTCCATCTCCTAACGGTCTCTAGAGAGCACGAGACTCGTCGACTTATGGCTGCATACGAGAAACCCTGCCGGGACAGCTCAACTATCAACTGTCGTTTCTCTTCGCTCATTCTCTTGGCCCATTTGGCGGGCTTCTTTTTTGGGAGATACTCTTCTTCTTCTTTCTTGGGAGGTCGAGGCATAGGAAGATTGTACCAATGGACGATGGCGCTTGCTTCTTAGGTAGGGGATGGTATTCACGCCAAGGTATCCCGTTTTTCAGGCCAAGCCAGGCTGTACATATGGTACCTTCTGCGCCGTGCGCGCACGTAGAACAATGTGGAAACGATGTCTCGAACTATTAGACCCAATAAGCGCATAGGGAGGCATAGGTAGGCATAGGGCGCACCCTCATGGTTCCTCCTAGTAACCAACCCTATCGACGTTTTCGACGGATTTCATCTTCTATACCGCGCCAGCAGGGTCTGGAGCAGGGTCCCTGCTGCCGAGTCCGAAAGAATAACCGCGTCCCAGTCCACCCCATCCGACACGCAATCTCCCTCGGACGATCGGGAACTTGCAGTTGGACGCGTTCCCAGTACGGCTACGCTGCCAACAGCCTGGTTCGCGATTTCGATTAGGGCGCACAGGGCTTAAATTAGGCCTATGATGTCACTTTTACGTCACCCTATCGACGCTTTCGGCGAATTTCATCTTCCATACTGCATCATAGCAAGAGCACTTGGGCTCAACTTTAATTGTGTCGCCTCAGAAACCTCCATGTCTAAGGCCAGGCTCGGAGGTGGAGCGAGCTCGGCACTCCGATCGGACCCCGGCTGGTGATTCCAGCCCCCTGGGCGCCCCTGGGTGATTCCCAGTATGCGACGTTCAAATGGTTGTCTAGGTCACTGGACCAAGAAATTACAAGCTTTGTCTGGGTAGCCACAATGCATACTTGGGGTGTGCATAGGGTACACGTACATGTGGGGGGGAAGGTCTGGCCAGGCACACCTTGAAGCTGTACCTCCTGTGGATGTGTACTCCATGCATCCCCCAAACATGCTGCATGGATACCCAAACATAGCTTGGAACTTGGTCCGTCCACTTGTCTGTTTTTAAGTTTCAGCCTAGGTGTGTGTGGAATGTAAACAGCCAATCTACACTTGAATCTACATGCAATTTTAGGCATGGGAATACCATAGGCACACGTGTTGTTGGCGGAGAGGTTGCCGTCGAATATCAAAATAAGATTCTGGCCAAGCAGGGATGGGGCCATCCGCCAACACTTCGCCAGGGACAGTGCAAGACAGTGCAGTGCACTCTTTGGGGGGAGTAAACCCTTTGGACAGCTTCCTTAATTCACGCCGGCTTTTCTTTTCTTTTCTTTTAAATTACGTTCCAGCCCTCAAGTTGAAGAATCCTCAACTAGCTACGGTACAATGATCAGCAAGCAATAGGATGGTCATGCACCAAGTTATTACATAGCTTGTAAAAGAGCCTAACTGCAACCCATAACTAATAATAAGTAGGAAATGTTCCGCCACATCACATCTAATCCTTCCGGTCTAGGATTATTGCAGGGAAACCCACCCAAAAAATCGGCTACCTAGCGAAGTACAGAAGATGAAGTAAGGCAAGGTAAGTTTTGGCGAGGTGAAAATCTTCTTCTGTGAGGTTCGGCCATTACCAATCAGCACTATGAATTGATGAAACTGCCGGAGATGGCGAGCATTCTTGATGGCTGGGGCCATGTGCCCATGTTTTAAAAAAAATTAGAAAAATAAAGAATGTTACGCTTTAATGCGAGAGGTGAGGTTGAGGGGGCCAGCCTAGATACCTAACTAACTCACCTAGCTACACAGCTACAATACACCTAGATACTTAGCTAACTCACACAGCTACACAAAGCTAGCTCTCGTCACACCAGTGCATAGTATAACCTATGATGAATGAATCAGATGTAAAACTCCAAATGTATGAACGAGCGAAGTGTACGCTATATGAAGTATGAATCAGATCCAAAACTCCATATGTATGAACACGCGTATTGTACGATATATGATAAAAGAATCACTTCAAAAACCCCAAATGTATGAACGAGCGTAGTGTACGCTATATGAAGTATGAATCAGATCCAAAGCTCCAAATGTATGAACACACGTATTGTACAATATACGATAAAATAATCACTTCCAGAACTCCACATGTATGAACGAGCGTAGTGTACGCTATATAAAGGATGAATCAGATATAAAACTCCAAATGCATGAATGAGCATATTGTTTACTGTATAATAAAAGAATCACTTCCAAAACTCCAAATGTATGAACGAGCGTAGTGTACGCTATATGAAGTATGAATCGGATATAAAACTCCAAATGTATGAACGTGCGCACTGTACGCTTTATGATGAATGAATCACTTCCTATCATTCAAATGTATGAATGAGCGTGTTGTTTGCTATATCATAAAATAATAACTTCCAAAACTCGAAATGTATGAATGAGCGTTTTGTACGCTATGCCATGAATGAATCACTTCCCAAACTCAAAATGCATGAATTAGCGTTTTGTACGCTTTACCATGAATGAATCACTTCCAAAACTCAAAAAGGTTTTTGAGCAGTACTGAACTGTCTTGCATGACTAACGAGTCTTCGAGGTTCTTGACGCTGGGGTTTGTGAGCAGTACGTAGTTGTCTTGCATGACTAATAACTCTTCCAGAATCTGGAAGCTGGGGTTTGCGAGCAGTACGGAGCTGTCTTGCATGACTAACAACTCTTCCGGGGTCTTGAAGCTAGGGTTTGTGAGCAGTACAGAGTCGTCTTCCATGTAAAACTCAGCTGGCTCATTCGTGCTTGAGGTAGAAGATGGCCCCAGGGAGCCTTGACCAAACTTGCCCATCTCCCCCATACCCCCAAGGCCCCAGTCCAGCAGATCCAGACCCATCAGGTCCTCCTCCTGCCCTCTGTTGGTGCCAGCTGCATGCTGGCCCATCACTTCCCCTGACATGGCGATGTCCGGAGCGAAGCCCGGGAGGGGAATGGAGAAGTCCAGGCCCCCCCAAGACCCCCCATTATTGCAACTCTGCAAGGCGGGGTTGGCCATGTTGGGGGGGCTCAGCCCACCCCCTCCATGCATGTTGTTGCCCAGAGCAGTAGGGGGGGCTCCAGTTGTAACCCTGGTAGAGCCCATGGTGTGGGAGTAGTGGGCGTAGGCGTGGGTGGGAGGGGCCTGTGATTTTGGGTGGAAGGAAATTTGAGAAAGGAGTCGCAGGTGGAGGGTCCTGTGTGTGGATGCTTGAATGTGAGTGTGTGTGTTAGCGTGCATGTTTTTGGGCGTAGGCGTGGGTGGGAGGGGGCTGTGATTTGGGGTGGAAGGAATAGTGAGAAAGGAGTGGCAGGTAGGGGGTCATGTGTGCGGTTGTGTGGTTGTGTGTGTGACTATAACATAGACACAAATACAAAGGGAGCACTCACATGTAGGGGGGAGCCTTGCAATGGATTGTGTGTGTGTGTGTGACTATAACATATAAGCATAAAAAGGGAGCACTCACATGAAAGGTGGGGGGGGCTTGCAATGGATTGTGTGTGTGTGTGACTATAACATATATGCATACAAAGGGAGCACTCACATGAAGGGGGGAGCCTTGAAATGGATTGCAGTTCAAGCTTGCCATCCTGGAGGTGGATGTGGTGGAAGAGGGGGCCTTGCCCAAAGGCATTGAGGGGGTGCTAGACTTCTCTAGGCGGTTGTGGATGCTGCGAACCTGCATAGGTGGTTGCATGGGTGGTTAGGTCAGTTAGTTGGTTGGTTGGCTGTTTGGTTCTTTGTGTATTTCCACCTCCTCCCTCCATCCCTCGGTCCCTCTCTTCCTCCCTCCCTCAGTTCGCATATTCATATGTTTATATCTATATATCTATATATGTGTCTGTCTGTCTGTCTGTCTGTCTGTCTGTCTGTCTGTCTGTCTCTCTGTCTGTCTGTCTCTCTGTTCCTGTCTGTCTGTCTGTCTGTCTGTCTGTCTGTCTGTCTGTCTGTCTGTCTGTCTGTCTGTCTGTCTGTCTGTCTGTCTGTCTGTCTGTCTGTCTGTCTGATGAACAGTGATACAAGCCGGGAAGTTGCGGTCCAGCCGCCCAGTAAACGTAAACACCAAGGTTAACATTAGGAATCATTCATGCAGTCAATCTTATAATACAGAAAATACCGTCAGCCATATAAATAAGATCTAGCGGGGAAGTCCTTCCCAAATCCAATCAACAACTGTCAGGCGTTGAGGGGGTGCTCCACTTTCAACCAATTATGCTGCAAACCTGCTTCCCTCCCTCCTGCTCTCCCCCCCCTCCCCCTCCCCCACTCCCGCTCCTCCCCTCCCCCCCTCTCCCTCCCACCCTCAATAAGCCTATCTATCTGTATCTATCTATCTGCCAATCTGTCAGGGCACCCACCTTCCTGGAAGGCCACCTGTCTGTCCGCCCGCCTGTCTGCCCGCCTGTCCGGGCACCCACCGGTCTGTCCGCCCGCCTGTCTGCCCGCCTGTCAGGGCACCCACCTTCCTGTAAGGCCACCTGTCTCTTCGCCCGTCTGTCTGCCCGCCTGTCCGGGCACCCACCTTCCTGTAAGGCCACCTGTCTGTCCGCCCGCCTGTCTGCCCACCTGTCAGGGCACCCACCTTCCTGTACGGCCACCTGGAGAGGCCCTTCTGGCGGCATATCTTCTTTAGCTTGGTAGAGCACGTTCCTAGCTTCTTGCATGCGTCATCAATGGGGAGGTGGAAGAGCCTGGCGATGGTGGCTAGATCAAGGTGGTCCGTCTTGTCTGGGAGCTCAACCTCTGGAGATGGGTCAACAGTGGAGGAGAAGTACAGCCTCCATCCATTTTGTTCTTTTCTTTGCACGTAGGCCATGTAGAAGTCGGTGACATATTCCGTCGCCTGCCCTGCAAAACTGGTTGGTTTGGATTGGGTGGGTGGCTTTGTTAGTGGGATTGGGTTGGGATGGGTTGGGTAGTGCGTTTTTCTGCTAAGTGGGTCCCGGCGTAGAATACTTTCCTACCGGCCCGCGTCCACTTATCGCCCGTCACGTGTCAGGACCCTGGGGCGCCTATCATACTCGCGAGCTTGTCAGAACCGTCGCGCTTCTAAACAAATAAATGCCCATGGTCTAATGCATGCGCCTTATTACTAGGGAAATGTATGGGTACTTTCCTTTTTCGATAAGGCCCGATAATTTTCTATTATTTTCAACAAGACGTCCATAATCGGCACGAACCAGATAGCGCCTAGCCCTCGCGGTGCTGGGCCGCTCGAAAGCACATTCTTAACCCCTTCGCCTCTTATAGCGTCTTGTCTCAGGAAGAGCTTAAAGTTGACAGTGCTGGTTCTGATTTCGAGGGAAGCTAACCAGTTTTCGAGCGAAGTTAACCAGTTCGTCATATCATCCTGCGAATTTAGTCTCGAAGCTGCAGATCTGGCAAATCGAATTCGATCAAGGCTAAAAATTAGATGACAGCGGCAAAAATCAGCAGGAGCAGCGGGAGCACCATGGGCAGCAGCAGGCATGGGTCGCAGTAGTAAGGCATTGATTGGTGGGTTCATAGCCTGGTGGTTGTTGGGAATTTGGTGGGTACCTAATTGTGTGTTGCATATATGCTGGTTACATGAATGAGGGGGCAGCATGCATACGCTCATCAGCTTAGGTAGGTTAGTGGGCAGGAGCTAGGGGTAGGTGGTGGTGGTGTGTGTGTGTGTGGTGATGGTGATGGGGGTGGGGGTGGGGGTGGGGGGGTGGGGGGTACTCGTTTCTGCGCCGAAAAGTGTACATGATGCATGGGTGGACGTATGCCTGAATGGGTGGGTGCATGCATGTATGGGCAGATGTATGTATGCATGCATGTATGCGTGGGTGGGTAAGTGGGCTGGGGGGTGCATTGCACACGAGCACCTAAAACGACGGGTAGGCGCCTATTTAAATACAAGCAAGTAGAGTGCACTATTAGCATGGTTGGGTGCACAAATGTATGTACGGGGGTTGATGATCTTGGCGGATGGATTATTGCATGTATGCATTGATTGGTGGGTACATGGGAGTGTGTGTGTGTGGTGGTGGTGGTGGTGTGTGTGGGGGGGTATGAATGTATGTATGGCAGTAGCCTATGACTACATGCCTGCAAGGGGGTTGGGGGTTGGGGGGGCATGTAGAAAAAGAGATAACGCCTAGAGGAGCTTGGTGTTAAGGGGACCTTCCCCTATGCCGCAGATGGGGAAAGTCACCATGGCAGCCATAGTAAGTGTCACCCTCCAGGCGGTAGGGACTCCTTCATGCAACGTGTGGCAATAATGCTGGTACAGGAGGCAATATATTCTCTGTGCAGCAGAGATGAGATGGGATGGCATGGAGGTATGTATGACAGTAGCATACAATAACATGCCTGCATGGGGGGTGGGGTGGGGTGGGGTGCATAGATGTATGTATGGCAGTAGCATACAATAACATGCCTGCATGGGGGGTGGGGTGGGGTGCATGGATGTATGTTTGGCAGTAGCATACAATAACATGCCTGCACGGGGGATGGGGTGGGGAGGCATGGATGTATGTATGGTATTAGCATACAAAACATACCTGCGGCGGGCGGGGTAGGGGGTGTAAGGTGTGTGTCAGGGCTGTTCAGGGCGCTGCGTTCTCCGTTGCAAACGCAGCATCGAAGGGTCTGTTGCGTCGCAGACACTGCTTCGGTGAGTTGGTTGCGTTGCAGGATGCAGGCTATGGGTCGGTTTTGGGTCGGTTGCGTCTCAGGACGCAGGCCATGAAATTGGTTGGTTGGGCTGTACAATTTGTTAGAGCTAGGGGGGGCCCTGAGCAACCCTGGTATGTGGCATGGAATTTTCTGGATATTTTGCAGCCACATGAATCAGAATATTTTTCTGCAACCAAACCATGGATCTTCCTTCTTACTGGTTACATCAGCATACATGCTGATAAATGGATGCAGAAAATTAACATCAAGAAACTCCCGAGGGCATAGGTTCAGCACCTAGGGGGCAGATAAAGGAACAAAATAATTACTTAAACATTCAAAGAAAATTTAATGTTCGAAATGAACTGGCAAAGTGATAATTATAAGGAAAGTGGGATTTTTTAGACATATAATGTTTTCTTGTGTGTTTTCCATTGAGAGCAGAAAACAGTAGTTCAACATTAGAAGGAAAGTTGGCATTAAAAGTAAAAATGACAGTTAAATAGTTTAAGAAAAGTTGGATTATTGAAACATGTGATGTAATTTTGGAATGATTTCTTAGCCCAAACAATGGGTTGCACCATACCCTCCTACAAGCATTCCTATAGTTTTTCTACCGTTGCCGTCATCCACGTACAGCTATTCTACCAAAACCATCCACTTAGTAGAAAAACGAGCCGTTGGGTGGGTGGGTGGCTTTGTAAGTGGGGTTGGGTTGGGATGGGTGGGTGGCTTCGTTTGTGGGGTTGGGGTGGGTTGGGGTGGGTGGGTGGCCTTCGTCAGTGGGGTTGGCTTGGATGGGTGTTGCTGTCAGCGAGGTTGGGTTGGGTGGGTGATTTTGTGAGTGAGCCAGTGAGGACCCAGAAGACTCCTCTTATCCTAATAATCCAGATATAGCGTAAGCACATAAAGACCCAACCTTTCAGGCAAAAATATTTGTAGTTAAAAAAAAAATTGCAACTTACTCGAGGGCATAGTGGTTAGCATCCTCCGGTGCATCATCAGGGTTCCCATCGGTTTCCTCATGCAACCAACAGTGCAGTTCGATCAGAAGCTCAGACTGATCTTCTCGTAGGTGCATCTGAACCACGTTCCGGCCACCTTCCTCAGCATCTGCAGTGGTGTGAAGGTCGTGGGTCTTTTAGTACGATAGTGGTTTGTTGGAATGGAAAGGTTGGGGTTAGTTGGTAAGATTGGTTTTATGTTGGTGCCCAACTGCAAACAACTCACCCTCACCCCTCACCCCCAACTCCCAACTGCCAATCCCCTCAATCCCTACCCAATACATATGACGTGTTCAGCGCAACGTTGCCCAACAACAGTGCATGCAAATGTTGGCAGAAGCCACGCCTCGAAACTATGCGAGTAACTCGTGCCTCGAAAGTGTGCGAGTAACTCATGCTCGCGCTGCGCGTACACGCATGCCGTCTTCTCGTTATTGGTGCGATGCGCTCATCATCCTCGTTTCTATTCTATCTCAATTTCCTCGTCGTTTCTATTCTATCGCAATTCTTTCAGTTTCTGAACGCTCGGGCTGTTTGCATGACTAACGGTACATTTCCCTGCGAGGCGCCCCGAAACCATCATCACAAGCTATCATGATCCGCACCTTGAATCAGACGATGCGTGCAAATCGAAATCCCACGCCCTCGCTGACGCATAGGCCCTTGGGTCTGATCAGTTTCCCCGCCAGCCACAGGGCCCCCAGCAGCATTCATCTTCCCAGCTCGAGATGGCGTTCTCCGCACGCAGATAGACTCGGTGAACTGTCTCTTGCCATGAGGAAAGCTGTTGAAACCGTCGCCCAGGCCGTTGTTGACGTGATCGCCTGTGTGGGATCCACCGATGTTGAAATAGGAATGTGCGTCGAGCATTTCCATCATGCTTTGGTATGGAGGGATAGGGGAAGAATTCAAGGTATTTCGTAACGCGATAACGCGATGGTTCATGGTCGGTCGGTGATGATGTCCACTTTATAGGATTTGAAGGAACTACGAGGGGAGAAAAATGCCAAGAATTTGAACCGCTTTTCACCAACCCGAGGCAGGGTACCACATATACCCGAGGCAGGCTACCAACCCGGGCTACCACCAGGGGCTAGCCCCTGCCCTGGGGTAGGACATACCCGAGGCAGGGTACGACATACCCGAGGCAGGGTACGGCATACCCGAGGTAGGGTACGGCATACCCGAGGCAGGGTACGACTTACCTGAGGCAGGCTGTTGCGTGCTAGCGCACAGGCTTAGAGAGCCCGACTGCGCGATTGAACCCCCTCTGCGTGCAGCACGCAGATTTTCGGACTTCCGTAGCGTTCTGGAACCGAAATCGCCTGAAATCGCGTTGACATGCCTTGGCATGATTCTTGCCATGCATTGCGTACCGTTGCTTACCGTTGCAAAAAATAATCTTTGCTGGCTGGCTGGCTGGCTGGCTGGCTGAAGCTATTTAATCTTTGCTGGCTGAAGCTATGTAACCAAGTTCAAATTCAAGTGTACCGTTGCTTACTTCCTTGCCGTTGCTCATGGCTATGTATTGCTTTCGAGCACTTACTTTAACATGTTTTCCCGCTATGTCTTGCTTACAGCTACCCACCTTCACATGTTGTTTGCTATGCATTGCTTACAGTTGCTTACCTGAGCATGCTTTGCCCTGGAAATTTGTTATACGCTGAGGATAGAAAAATGTTTTTTGAGAAAATGAACATTGGACCTGAATTGGTGGATAACAACTCCAGTATGAAGCTGTTCATGAATCCTGATTCCTTTGAAGGATGGAAATACTTAATTCAATTTTTTGAAAATGCGATAATAATCGCACAATGAAATTATCATCCCAGCGGGAGGGTGACATACAAAAAATATCTGGTACCCCCCCAGCAAAGTTGGAAGAGTCAAAGGGGGGGGGGGGGGGGGGTACCCCACCCCACCAAATTTAGATAACACCTAGCCCGTGTTGTGGCAAATCATCACCTTTAGTACCCTGCATTTTCAAAACCTTTTAAACACCACCTGAACACAATTACAAATTAATCCAATATGCACTCATATATATAACTCAATATTTTAGCTTCCTCATCGTTCCTTGCTTTCCTTTAACATCGTTTATAACTGACTTGCCTCGTATTGGCCTGAAACCTGCATGGGCTTGCTACATGAAACCCACCAAAAGGTCTAAATGTAACGCCCACCTGCGCCCACCATGATTATGTCAGCATGGTGCAATAGCATGCTTTAGTTTGGGCTGAATAGGCAGCCAGGGGAGCTCAGGAGCTGCCTAGAAGCTGCTGCCTGTAGCTGCTTGTGGCCTAAAATAAAAGCCATGTCTCGACTCATTGTATGGGCCTGTAAGGGTCCATAAATCCACGTCACTGATAGGACACGAGCCCCTTGTAAGTACATCCTGGAGTACATCCTGGGAATCAGAATCAGGGCCCCGAGCGCGGTCATCTCCCCTGGCGACAGGATGACACCATCAATATAATAGCACATGCCAGTTTTTTTTGTAAGCCCTTTTTTGTAAACCCTTACTATCACGGTTGGGCAAGTCCCTCCTCCTCCTCCTCCTCCCAATCATCATGAGTGAGACATTATTGAGTGAGCCATGCAGCAGCTAAGAAATCCATTTCACACTCCATGGCATAACGATACGTGTCTTCCACCAAGGCTAATCATCCCCATTGTCCTCCTCCTCCTCCTCCTCCTCCTCCTTCTAATCATCCTCATCCTCATCCTCATCATGAGTGAGACATTACTGAGTGAGCCATGCCGCAGCAAAGAAGTCTCTTCCACACCACACTCCATGGCACAGCACAAGGTGTCAGCCAACAAGGCTACTCATCCCCATTGTCATCCTCCCCTCCTCCTCCTCCTCCTTCTTCTTATCATTATCATCATCATGAGTGAGTTACTGAGTGAGCCATGCCGCAGCAAAGAAGTCATTCTCAAACTCCGTGGCATAGCAGAACGTGACAGCGTGTCAGCCACTAAGGCTACTCATCCTCATCGTCCTCCCCCCCCTCCTATTATCATGATCATCCTCATCGTCCTCCCCCCCCCCCCCCCCCCCCTCCTATTATCATGATCATCCTCATCGTCCTCCCCCCCCCCCCTCCCCCCCTCCTATTATCATGATCATCCTCATCGCCATCCTCATGAGTTCTTGAGTGAGTTACTGAGTGCGCCATGCAATAGCAAAGAAGTCCCTCTCGCACTCCATGGCACAGCGGAACGTGCCAGCCACTAAGGCTCATCCTCATCGTCCTCCTCCTGCTCCTCCTCATCATGAGCGAGACATTTCTGAGTGAGCCATGCAGCAGCAAAGAAGTCCCTTTTCCACTCCATGGCATAGCGAAAGGTGTCAGCCACTAAGGCTACTCATCCCCATCGCCTCCTCTTCCTCCTCATCCTTCTCCTAATCATCATCAGCATGAGTGAGACATTTCTGAGTGAGCCATGCAACAGCAAAGAAGTCCCTTTTACACTCCATGGCATAGCGGAAGGTGTCAGCCACCAAGGCTACTCATCCTCATCGTCCTCCTTCTCCTCCTCCTCATCATCATCAGAGAGACATAACTGAGTGAGCCATGCAGCAGCAAAGAAGTCCCTCTCACACTCCATGGCATAACGGTACGTGTCTGCTACCAAGGTTCTGTCACTGTTAGAGGCGTACTTGTCTACTAATGCTTCAAGCTGGGCAGCAAGGTCCTGCAAATTTGATATAAATTGAATTAACTTTCACGTCTTTCGATAATTGAATTGAATTGAATTGAGTATAATATCGTATATTTGACTGAATTTAACGTGTTTTTTTCAAGTCAGAGCACTACCTGAAAACTCTGTTTTTTCAAGTCAGAGTACTGCCTTGGTTTTTCAAGTACTGCCTTGGGTTTTCAAGTACTGCCTTGTTTTTTCAAGTCAGAGTGCGGAGCCCGGGGGGTTGGGTTGGGTTGGGTTGGGTTGGGTTGGGTTGGGTTGGGTTGGGTTGGGGGTTGGGGGTTGGGGGTTGGGGGTTGGGGGGGGGGGTATTTATGACTACTTTAGCCAGATCCATACAGAGCCAGGCAGAGTTGGAGTGGCGGCTCGTCGCAAAAAAAAACAGTATCCAAGTTGCAGCCCTACAACAAGTATTAGGTCTAAGTTAAATCCCTACTTGGAATTCTTCTGCACTTGCGTTGGCTCACACACCCAGTCAGTCTTGAATTTAAACAGAAGAGTGTACCAACTGAGGAACAGATCCTGTTAAGTACAGTCAATAATCGCATAATGATAATAATAATAATAATAATAATAATAACAATAATAATAATAATAATAATAATTTTAATAGTAGCGGGGTCAACACTGTTGACGCTTTATTCTTTCGTCTCACACCCAGTCGGTGTATACAATTGAAAATTGGGGATTGTTACGCCTTGCAACGGGGCGTGAAGTTAAGTGAACCTTCCAGGTCGATTGCTCTGGGGAAGACCACCATGGGTTAGTTTTTCTTCTTCGTGCGACGTGACGCAAATTGAGCAACTCGGCGCGACCCCAGTACGACTTGCTGCCCCCCATACCATGCAGAGCGCTAACCTACTAAATAATAGGGATGATATTAAACCCCAGTGTGGCTTGCTGCCCCCCGTACCAGGGTACTTCCATTGACCGAAGGGCTTGGAAGTTCTCTGCCCCGTACCATGCAGAGCGCTAACCTACTAAATAATAGGGATGATATTAAATGCATAGCAGGACTACGTCTTGGAGCTCACAACTTCAATGTTGAATCAGAAAGGAGTACGTCTCGTTCTGGCAGAATTTGCAGGTGCGACCCCAGTGCGACTTGCTGCCCCCCCTACCATGCAGAGCGCGAAGTGCGGAGCCCAGGGGGTTCTGGGGGGCATCTGGGAGGATCTGGGGGGCATCTGGGGGGATCTGACTAGTTTACCCTGATCCATGCATCTGGGGGGCTTCTGGGGGCACCTGGGGGGATCTGACTAGTTTACCCTGATCCATGCGTCGCCATACAGAGACCCATTGAAGTTAAGTCAACATTCCAGTTCAATTGCTCTGGTGAAGGCTTACTTGGGTTTTGTTTTCGCTAGACCGCTACTGCACCTGAGCTCGGACAACCACACAACCAAGTTTTTGTTTGTGTGCCCTAGATGGCTTTAAAATGATATAAAAGCTATAGATTGCTATAAAACGCTGTACCTGGAGGAGGCCTAAACCATAAAGCTAGAAAAAACCCATGCAGAGTACCATGCACCCACACCCACCCACCCACCCACACACTTACGCACCACCACCTTTGAGGCAGACCATACAAACCACCACCTCTGAGGCAGACAAGGGAAAGCTTTGTTAAGTCCCCCCCTTCCCCCCCCCCCCCCCCCCCCCCCCCCCCCACACACACACACACACACGCACACAACGCATACCGTCGCCATGCAGAGACGGAGTGGCAAAACGTCGCACACAAAAAAACAGTGTCCAAGTTGCAGCCCCACAACGAGTTTCAGGTTTAAGTAACATCCCTACTTGGAATTCAGCACTTGCGTAGGCTCGCACACCCAGTCAGAGTTTATCCGTATATGTATACGCATCCAGGCATATGAATGTATATATACACATATGAATGTATATATACACATATGAATGTATATATACACATATGAATGTATATATACACATATGAATGTATATATACACATATGAATGTATATATACACATATGAATGTATATATACACATATCATATACCGGTATCCTATATATGATATGATATATTCATAGCCCTCATTGGAATCATGTGCCTCTGCTGCAGAAGCAAGCTTTTTCAGCAAAAAGAGTGGCCCTACCTGGAGTTCAGCACTTGCATATGCGCGCACCCAGTCAGTGTACTGGTGTTCAGGCATATGATGAACATAGCCCTGATTGGTGTCATGTGCCTCTGCTGCATAAGCAAGCTTTTTGGCAGAGCCCCCCCTTCTGGGGGGCGGGAGCCCCCAGTGTTACCCATTTGTCCGTCCATCCATCTGACCGTGATGAAGCCCGACACGTCAGCCAACGGCCTCGTAACTACCTCGCTTCCGTTGCCACCTGTCGCTCCCTCGCGATCACTCTCCGCCACTTTTTAGAGTCGCAGGCGACGCTGCATTGAACTTTTTCAACCAGAAAAGTGGCCCTACCTGGAGTTCAGCACTTGCATGTGCGCGCACCCAGTCAGTGTACTGGTGTTCAGGCATATGAATATATGATATACAAATACAACCCCTGATTGGTATCATGTGCCTCTGCTGCATAAGCAAACTTTGTCAACAAGAGAACTGGCCCTACTTGGAATTCAGCGCTTGCGTAGGCTCACACCCAGTCAGTATACATGCATTCAGGCATATGATGAGCATAGCCCTGATTGGTGCCATGTGCCTCTGCTGCAGAAGCAAGCTTTTTCAGCAAGAAAAGTGGCCCTACTTGGAATTCAGCACTTGCTTAGGCTCACACCCAGTCATTATATATGCATTCAGGCATATGATGAGCATAGCCCTGATTGGTGCCATGTGCCTCTGCTGCAGAAGCAAGCTTTTTCAGCAAGAAAAGTGGCCCTACTTGGAATTCAGCACTTGCTTAGGCTCACACCCAATCATTATATATGCATTCAGGCATATGATGAGCATAGCCCTGATTGGTGCCATGTGCCTCTGCTGCAGAAGCAAGCTTTTTCAGCAAGAAAAGTGGCCCTAATTGGAATTCAGCACTTGCTTAGGCTCACACCCAATCATTATATATGCATTCAGGCATATGATGAGCATAGCCCTGATTGGTGCCATGTGCCTCTGCTGCAGAAGCAAGCTTTTTCAGCAAGAAAAGTGGCCCTACTTGGAATTCAGCACTTGCTTAGGCTCACACCCAATCATTATATATGCATTCAGGCATATGATGAGCATAGCCCTGATTGGTGCCATGTGCCTCTGCTGCAGAAGCAAGCTTTTTCAGCAAGAAAAGTGGCCCTACTTGGAATTCAGCACTTGCTTAGGCTCACACCCAATCAT
>JACBWV010000825.1:13270729-13275729 GCA_013435795.1 Chlamydomonas sp. ICE-L | reverse complement strand
AAAAGGGATTAATAAAATAAAGTGGTATCGATGTTTAGTTACCGTGCACGGCGAATGCAATCTGTACTACACTACTTATAACCATCTCTGTGCGCTTGTGCAAAAATACCCACATGTTCAACTCACCCCCCCCACACACACACCACCGCAAACACACCGGTAATCCGAAGTATGTATCTGTCGTACGATCACGACAGTCGGCACACCCCCCCCACCCCCCACCACACACACCACACATACACCACCCTGGGGATCATGTGCTTCTGTCCCCCCCCCACCCACCCACCTCACCCACACCGTATCTGGCTCTGTCTCCCGCCCCCCCCCCCCAACACACCACACACCGGTATCATTGCTTCTTGCCCCCCCCCCCACCCCCCCCCCACAACCGGTAATCATGTGCTTCTGTCCCCCCCCACCCCACCCCCCACGCCACCCCCACACACACACCACCACGCAACCACACCGGTATCACATGTGTCCCTCTGTTTGTCCTTGCCCCCCCCCCCCCCCCCACCCACCAAACCACGAGCACGCCACCCTACACACCCCGGTTATCATGTGCTTCTGTCCCCCCCACCCCACACACACACACACACACACCCCACCACGGTATCATGTGCTTCTTCTTCCCCCCCCCCCCCCCCCCCCCCCCCCCCCCCACACACACACACCATTATCATGTGCTTCTGTCCCCCCCCCACCCTCCCACCCACCCCCCCCCACGTCCCCACCCACCACCCACCCACACACACAACCGGTATAATGTGTCTTCTTTCGCCCCCCACCCACCCACCCACCCACCCCACCACACCCCCGCCAACCCCACTCACCACCGGTATCATGTGCGGCTGTCCCCCCCACACCCCCACACCACCCCCCCACACCCACACCCCACACCAACACACACCACAACCGGTATCATGTCTTCTTTACGCCTTTCGCTGCCCCAGCCACCTCCCCCCCCCCCCCCCCCCCCCCTTCCCCCACCCCACCACACACCACACCACACCACAACACACTACCTGGTATCATTGCTTTCCTGTCCCCCCCCCCCCCCCACCCCCCCCCCCCCCACACATATCCACCTCACCTCCACCACCCACACACACACGCCGTTATCGTGCTTCTGTCGTCCCCCCCACCCCCCAGCCCATTCCCCCTCCGGTCCCCCCCCATCCCCCCCACACCTCCCCATCACCGCCCCACCTCCCCACACACAGCTTTCCGGGGATCATGTGCTTTCTTTTGTCGTCGCCGCCAACAAATCCACCAAAACCCCCATCACGACTCACCCCCCCACACCACGGGATCATGTGGTCTTCTGTTGTCGCCCCCCCCCGCACCCCCACCACGCACCACACACAACACTTGCACACCACACACACACCACAACCGGATATCATGTGCTTCTCCCCCCCCCCCCCCCCACACATGCACACCAACCACACACACCAACACCGGTATCATGTGCCTTCTGTTGCACAATCCTTTTCCTCAAATTTTGTCCCTGCCATGCCGGTCTTCGTCGAACATGCATCTCATTGGTACCAAACAATTGGCCCTCCTTGGAATTCATCACTTTCATATGGCGCACAGCAACCCAGTCAGTGTATTCATGTATGCATCCAAAATGACTTCCTATACATTGTACCTCTGATTGGTTTAATGTGTCCTGTGTTGCCCCACCACCACCACCACCACCCCCACACCACACACACGCATACCGCACCCCCCTTCCGCCTCCCCCCCCCCCACCCCCCCCCCCCTTCCCCCCTCCCCCTACCCCACACACACAAAGACACATACCCCCACCCCCCACACCCACCCCCCCACCACACACCCCACCCCCCCCACCCCGGTATCCTGTGCCTCTGTTGCACAAGCACTTCCTCATATTAACTGTCTTACCCTTTCTGGCAAACATGTTGTTCATTTGCACACAAGAAAAGTGGCCCTACTGGATTCGGCACTTGCATATATATGCCTCGCACCCAGTCAGTGTACTGGTGTTCAGGCATATGATGTACACCCCCCCCACACACACACCCCCACCACCACCACCACACACACACACCACACCCTGGTTTCATGTGTCTCTATTGCACAGGCACTTACTCATATTTGCTGTCATTGATGTGCCCTTTCTGTTTTTCGAACATGTGTTTTTTCTTTTTGTACCATAAAGTGGCCCTAACCTGTGAATTCAAGCACTTCATATGCGCCACCGACAGTCCAGTGGGTAACTGGTGTTCAGGCTGCCACCCTTGCCTAGTGTTTCCCCAAGGAATTTGTAGAGCGCTGCAGGGGGCCATTGGCCCACGCATTATCCCCCACCTGAGTAGCAAGTGGGGTGGGTAGTGGATGGTGGTAGTGGTGATGGTGATGGTGGTGGGTGGGTGGAAGTGCATGCAGGGGGCCATGGCCACAGCCGTGATCCCCACCTGCGTAGCAAGTGGTGTGGGTGGTGTGTGCGGTGTGTGTGGAGGGGGGTCAGTTGGTGTGGGGGGCGGTGTTGGTGGTGTGTGCGTGTGAGTGTGTGTGTGGGGGGGGGGTGTGTGGGGTTGGGGGGGTGGGGGGGGGGGGTATTGCATGCAGGGGGCCAATGGCCCACAGGTGATTCCACCTGTGTTTAGCAAGTGGGTGGGTATTGGTGGTGGGTGTCGGTGTTGCGTGTGTTTGCTAGCGGTGTGGGATGTTGGGCTGTGTGGTAGTGTGTGGTGTGAGGGTTGTGGAGCTGTGTGGGTAGCGGTGTTGGTGTTGGTGGGGTGGGTAGTGTGTGGTGGTGGGGTGTGCGTGTGTGGGTAGTGTGTGGTGGTGGTGTGTGAGCATGTGTGGGTAGCGGTGTTGGTGTTGGTGGGGTTGGGGTGTGTGTGGTGTGGCGTGTGCGTTTGTGGTAGTGTTGTTTGGGGTGGTGGTGTGTGTAGCATTGTGGCTTACGGTGGTGGTGTTGGTGTTGGTTTGGTGGTATGCTGGTGGTGGTTGGGTGTTGGCTGTTTTGGGTAGCGGTGTTGGTGCTGGTGGGGTGGGTATTGTATGTGTGGTGGGGTTGTGTGTGTGGGGGGGGGGTGGGGTGGGAGTATCGCATGCTGTGCTATGGCCACAGCATTGATTCCCCACCTTAGTAGGCAAGGGGGTGGGTGGTGCTGTTTAGTGTTGCGGGTAGTGGTGTGGAGGGGGTGGGGGGGGTAGTGCATGCGTTGGCCTGGCCACCCCGTGATTCCCACCTAAGTTGCAATGGTGTTGGTGGGTTGTGGTGGGTTGGTGGGGTGTGTGGGTGTGTGTGTGGGGGGGGGGGTGATGCATGCAGGGTCCATGGCCACAGCCCCGTATTTCCGCCCTCTGGGTCGCAAGTGGAGTGGAGGGTAGGTTGGGTGTTTGAGGGTGGTAGGATGGTGGTGGTTGTGGTAGTGGGGGGGGGGGGGGTGGGGGGTGGGGGGTAGGGTATCTGCAGGGGGCCATTGCGCACGCCGTAATCCGCCACCTGGTAGCAGTGGGGTGGGTATGGGTGGTATTGGATGATAGTGGGTAGTTGGTGGTGGTGTGTGTGTGAGAGTGTGTGTGGGGTGTGGTGGGTAGGTGTGGTGGGGATGGGTGGGGTGTGTTGGGGTGGTTTGGGGTATTGCATGCAGGGGGCCATGGCCACGCACGTGTCCCCACCTGTGTGCAGGTAGCAATGGGTAGTGTGCGTGGTGTGTGTGTGTGGGGGGGGGGGGGGGGGCTGTCAAGGTGTGTGTGGGGGTGGGTGGGTGCTATCAGGTGGTGTGTGGGGGGGGGGGAGTGGGGGGGCTTCAAGGTGTGTGGTGTGGGTGTGGGTGTTGGGGGGGCTTTCAAGGTGTGTGTGTGTGGGGGGGGGTGGGGGGGGGGGGGGCTTCAAGTGTTTGTGTATTGTTTGTTACGTGGGGGGGCTCAAGTGTGTGCGGGTGTTGGTGGGTGTGGGGGGGCTTTCAAGTGGTGGGTGTGTTGCGGATGTGGGGGGGCTTCAATTGGTGGTGTGTGGGGTGGTGTGTAGTGGGGGGGGCTTCAAGGTGTGTGGGTGGTGGGGGAGGGAGGTGGTTCGGTGTGTGTGTATGGGGGGGGGGGGGGGTGGGGGGGGGGGGGGGGGGGGGGGGGGGGGGGGGAGGTTGCCACCATCTATATCTTCAATCGCAATGTATATCGTGCTGTATACCTGTTCACACTAAGTGTTAACCACATGATGTGCATAAACAAGTGTTTAACAACCTGAACCCTGTTTACAACCTGACACCCGCTGTTTAACACCTACACCTGTTTACCACCTGAACACCTGTATACAACCTGAACACCTGTTTTAACAACCTGGCAAACAACACCTGTTTAACAACTGAACACCGTTAATACCAACCTACACCTGTTAACACTGAACATCTTGTAACAACTTAAACACCTGGTTGGCCACCTGAACACTGTTTACCAACCTGAAACCCTGTTTAACAACCTGAACCTTTTTAACTAACCTGACCGGGTGGTCGGCACCGTAGGGTATACGATATAATATCGTGGCTTGAAACATATTATGTGCCCCACCCCCCCCCCCCCCCCCCCCCACACACACCCACATGAATCATACGATATATCGTGCGATGAAGTATCCTGCCCCCACACCCCCTGAAATCATACGATAACCGTCGATGAAGATATATTGCCCATCGCTAATTAGACAAGCCTTATATCCATATCACATATTCAACTGTATGAAAGTACTCACCACATCTATCTATCTATCTATCTATCCATCTAGAAAGATCACGGTGGTGGTATATCTATATCTATATCTGCATCTATCTGCATCTGTATCTATATCTATATATACATAGAGCTCCTCACCTCTTGACTCAAAGCTGCTGAGGGCGCGTGGGGCAAGTAAATGGAGGGAGGGGGAGGAGGGGGGGGTGGGGAGGGGGGCAGATAGGGCCCAACGGCACAACGGTCTTATATACCTTCTAGTGCATAGCATATAAGTCCCCGACCCCTCTTGG
>JACBWV010000825.1:13146734-13270229 GCA_013435795.1 Chlamydomonas sp. ICE-L | reverse complement strand
TCTGTCTGTCTTCTTCTGTCCGTCTGTCCTTCTGCTTTCTCTGGTCTGTCTGCTGTCTTCTGCGGTCCTGTCCCTGTCCTTCTGTCTGTCTGTCCTGTCGGTCTGCGTCTGTCGTCCTGTCTGTCTTCTGTCTGTCCGTACTTTCCGTCTGTCTGTCTGTCTGTCCTGGCTTCCTGTCTTTCTGTACTGTCGTCTGTCTGTCTGTCGGTCCTGTCCGCTGCTTCTGTCTCTGTCTGTCTGGCTGTCCTTCGGCTTCCCTGTCGGTCTTCCGTCCTGTCTGTCTGTCCTGTCTGTCTGTCTGTCGGTCTTTCTCTGTCTTCTGTCGTCTGTCCATGTCTGTCTTCCTGTCTGCTCGTCTGTCTGTCTGTCTGTCCTTCTTCCTTCTGTCTGTCTGTCTGTCGTCGTCTGTCTGTCTGTCCGTCTGTCTGTCTGTCTTGGCTGTCCTGTCTGTCTGTCTGGCTGTCTGTCTGTCTGTCTGTCTTCTTCGTCGTCTGTCTGTCTTTCTGTCTGTCTGCTGTCCTGTCTGTCTGTCTTCCCGGTGTCTGTCTGTCCTGCTGTCCTGTTTGTCTGTCGGCTTCTGGTCTGTCTGTCTGTCGTCTGTCTGTCTGTCTGTCTGTCTGTCTGTCTGTCTGTCTGTCGGTCTGTCTGTCTGTCTGTCTTGTCTTTCCTGTCGTCTGTCGGCGTCTGTTCTGTCTGTCTGTCTGTCCCTGTCTGTCGTCTGTTCGGTCTGTCTGTCTGTCTGTCTGTCTGTAGGTGTCTGTCTGTCGGTCTGTCTGTCTGTCTGTCTGTCTGTATCTCGTCTGTCTGTCTGCTGTCGCTGTCTGTCTGTCTGTCCCTGTCTGTCTTCTGGTCTTCTGTCTGTCTGTCACTGTCTTGTCTGTCGGTCCCTGCTGTCTGTCTGTCTGTCTGTCTGTCGGTCTGTCCTGTCTTCTGTCTGTCTGCTGTCTGTTCTGTCTGTCTGTCTGTCTGTCCTGTCTGGTCCTGTCTGTCTTTCTGTCTGTCCTGTCTGTCTTTCTGTCTGACTGTCTGTCCTTTCGTCCTTCTGTCTGTCTGTCCCTGTCTGTCTGTTCGTCCTGTCTGTTCCTGTCTGTCTGGCCACACCCGTCCTTCTGTCGTCTGTCCTGTCTGTCTGTCCTGTCTGTCTGTCTGTCTGTCTGTCTTCTGTCTGTCTGTCTGTCTCTGTCTGTCCCTGTCTGTCTGTCACTGTCTGTCTGTCTGTCCTTCTGGTCTGTTGTCTGTCTGTCTGTCTGTCTGTCTGTCTGTCTGTCTGTCTGTCTGGTCGTCTGTCGGTCGTCTGTCTGTCTGTCTGTCTTTCTGCCTGTCTGTCCTGTTGTCGGTCTGTCTGGCTGTCTGTCCTGTCTGTCGTCTGTCTGTCTGTCCTGTCTGTCTGTCTGTCAGTCTGTCTGTCTGTCTGTCTGTCCTTTCTGTCTGGTCTGTCTGTCGTCTGTCCTTTCTGTCTGTCGTCTTTCTGTCTGTCTTCTGTCTGGTCTGTCTGTCTGTCTGTCCTTCTTTCTTCTGTCCTGTCTTGTCCTGTCTGTCCTGTCCTGTCGGCTGTCTGTCTGTCTGTCTGTCTGTCTGTCTGTCGGTCCTGTCGTCTGTCTGTCTGTCTGTCTGTCTGTCTGTCTGTTGGGTCTGTCTTCTGTCGGTCTGTCTGTCTGCTGTCTGTCGGTCTGTCTGTCTGTCTGGTCTGGCTGCTGTCGGTCAGTTCTGTCTGCTGTCGGTTCTGTCTGTCTGTCTGTCATGGCTGTCTGTCTGTCGTCCTGGTCTGTCATGTCCTGTCTGTCCTTTCTGTCTGTCTGTTCTGTCGTCTGTCTGGCTGTCTGTCTGTCCGTCTGTCTGTCTGGGTCTGTCTGTCTGGTCTGTCTGTCTGTCTGTCTGTCCTGTCTGTCTGTCTGTCTTCTGTCGGTCTGTCTGTCTGTCTGTCTGTCTGGTCTGCTTCTGTCTGTCTCTCTGGTGTCTGTCTGTTCTGAATGTAGCCCAGGGTTGTCCCAAATGATTATGGGGTGGCTATACTGCCGTATTGGCCAAAATCAAATCAGTCAAATCAAGATCATTTTTAGATTATCCGAATTGGATGGTAGCATTCTTGTTGCTACCTTGATCTCTCCCTCCCTCCTCCCTCAATTTCAATCATTAGAGCTTGACCTTGCTCTCCCATCAGAGTCATAGTCAAAGGGAAGTCATCTTCATCATTATGACTTAGACGTGTAAATCCAAGTCCTTCATTCTCCCCCCGTGTTCCCTATCACTGCGATGTGAACAACAGTGCGGGTCCGCCCCGGGTGCTCCAGCCAACTCCGTAACTTGCTGCCATCTCCTCCAAGCCCCCAGGCACATCCTTATACCGACATTTTTTGTCAAGAAGATTTTTGCCGCAAAGGGTGGGCCTCCCTATGCAGCATCAATTAATAAAATATTATATTTTCGGATCATGTATGTATGCATTTATGTATTATGTATGTAGGTAGTTATGTATGGTGTATTAATGTTGTCTGTTGTTTTATTTATGTAGTAAGTATGGTATGTACATGTATTTCGTCTGTTCTGTCTGTCTGTCTTTCTGTCCTGTCGTCTGTCTGTCTGTATGTCTGTAATGTTCGAATGTCTTTTCTGTCTGTCTGTCTGTCTTTTTTCTGTCTGTCTTGTATGTCTGTCCTGTCTGCTGGTCTGTTCGTCTGTCTGTCTGTCTGTCTGTCTGGTCTGTCTGTTTCTGTCTGTCGTGTCTGTCTGTGTGTTCTGTCTGTCTGTCCCTGTATGTCTGTCTGTCTGTCTGTCTGTCTGTTTCGGTCATTCTGTCTGTCTGTCCTGTCTTCTGTTGTCTGTCCTGTCTCTGTCGGTTCCTGTCTCTGTCTGTCTGTCTGTCGGCTGTCTGTCTGTTGTCTGTCCTGTCCTCTGTCGGTCTGTTGTACTGTCCTGTCTTCTGTCTTCTGTCTTCTGTCCTGTCTGTCTGTCTGTCTGCTTTCTGTCTGTCTGTATGTCTGGTCTGTCTGTCTCCTGTCTGTTGTATGTCTTTCTGTATTATGGCGTCTTCTGGCTGTCGTATTTCATGTCTGTCGGTCTGTCTTTCTGTCTGTCTGTCTGTCTTCTGTCTGTCTGTATTCGGTGGTCTGCTGTCTGTCCTGTCCTGTCTTTCGGTCGCGTCTCTGTCTGTCTGTCTGTCTGTCTGTCTGTCCTTCTGTCTGGCTTTCTGCTGTCTGTCTGTCTGTCTGTCTGCTGTCTGTCTGTCTGTCTGTCTCTGTTCTGTCTGTCTGTCTGCTGTCCTGTCTTTCCGGCTGTCTGTCCTGTCTGTCTGTCGTCCTGTCTTCGGGTCTGTCCTGTCTGGCGCTCTGTCTGGCTGTCTTTGCTGTCTGTCTGTCTGTCTGTCGTCTGTCTGTCTGTCTAGTCTGTCGTGTCTGTCTGTCTTCTGATCTGTCTGTCTGTCGGTCTGTCCTGTCTGTCTGTCTGGCTGTCTGTCTGTCTGTCTGTCTGCTGTCTGTCTGTCTGTCTGTCTTCTGTTCTGTCGGTCTGTCTTCTTCTGTCCTGTCTGCCTGTCTGTCTGACCTCTGTCTAGTCTGTCTGTCTGTCTGTCCTGTCTGTCCCCTGTCTGTCGGTCTGTCCTGTCTGTCTGTCCTGTCTGTCTGTCGTCTGTCTGTCTGTCTGTCTGTCCCTGTTCTGTCTTCTGTCTGTCTGGTCTGTCCTGTCTGTCTGTCTGTCTGTCTGTCTGTCTGTCTGTCTTCTGTCTGTCCTGTCTGTCTGTTCTGTCTGTCTGTTCTGTCTGTCTGTCTGTCGTGGTCTGTCGTCCGTCTGTTCCTGTCTGTCTGTCTGTCGTCCTGTCCTGTCTGTTCTGCTGTCTGTCGTCTGTCGTCGTTCTGTCTGTCTGTCCTGTCTGCTGGTCTGTCTGGCTGTCTTCTGTCCTGTCCTGTCTGTCTGTCTGTCTGTCTTCTGTCTTCTGTCTGTCTGCGTCTTTCTGTCTGTCTGTCTGTCTGTCCTGGTCTGTCTGTCTGTCTGTCTGTCGTCTGTCTGTCCTGTCTGTCTGTCTGCTGTCTTTCTGTCTGTCTGTCGGTCTGTCTGTCCTGTCTGTCCTGTCTGTCCTGTCTGTCCTGTCTGTCTGTCTGTTCTTGTCTGTCTGTCCCTGCTTCTGTCCTTTCTGTCTGTACTGCTGTCTGTTCTGTCTGTCTGTCTTCTGTCTTCTGTCTGTCGGTCGTCTGTTCTGTCTGTCTGTCGTCCTGTCTGTCTGTCGGTCTGTCTGTCTGTCTGTCTGTCTGTCTGTCGTCGGTCCTGTCTGTCTGTCTGTCGCGTCTGTCTGTCTGTCTGTCTGGCGTCTGTTCTGTCTGTCTGTCTGTCTGTCTGTCGGTCTGTCTGTCCTGTCTGTCCTGTCTGTCTGTCTGTCTTTCTGTCCTGTCTGTCTGTTCCCTGGTCGTCTGTCCTGTCCCTTGTCCTGGTCTGTCTGTCCTTCTGTCTGTCTGTCTTTCCTGTCGTCTGTCTGTCTGTCGGCTGTCTGTCTGTCTTTCTGATTGTACCGCAGGGGTGTCCAAATATTAGGCTAAACCGGATTGCCAAAAATCAAATCATCAATCAAGAATCAAGTTTTTAGATTTATCAGAATTGGATGGTAGCATGCTTGCCTACCATGATCTCCTCCCTCAATTTAAGCATTAGAGCTTGAAGCTGGCTCCATCAGAGTCATAGTCAGGAAGTCCATCTTTCATTATTACTTAGAAGGTAGAATCCAAGTCCTTCATTCTCCCCCGTGTCCCGGATCATCTGTATGTGAACAACATTGCTGGATCCGCCCCGGGTGCTCCCGACCAAGCTCCGTACTTGCTGGCCATCTCCAAGCCCCATGACATCCTGGTATAGCCGTACATTTTTTAGTGTCAAGAAGGATTTTTGTCTCAAGGGTAATGGTGGGCCTCCCTGATGCTAGTTAGCCTTCAATAAAATATTATATTTCGTATCATGTAAATGTATGCATTTATGTATTTAGGTATGTATGTATGTATGTATGTATTTCGTCCTGTTGTCTGTATGTAGTCTTATTTATGTCATGTATGTATGTATGTACTGTAGTCTGTATTCTGTCTATTTGTCTGTCTGTTTCCTTTTCTGTATGTCCCTGTCCTGTCTGTCTGTCTGATCTGTATGTCTGTCTGTCCTGCGGTATGTCTTTTTTCATGTCTTTCTGCGGTCTGTCTGTCTTCGGCTCCTGTCTGGTCTGTCTGTCTGTATTCCTGTCTGTCTGTATGTCGGTCGGTCTGTCTGTATGTCCTGTCCTGTCTGTCTGTCTGTCTGTCTGTCTGTCTGTCATGATCTTTCCTGTCTGTCTGTTTGTCTGTCTGTCTGCTGTCCTGTCTGTCTGTCTGTCTGTCTGGCCTGTCTGTCTTCTGTCCCTGTCAGTTTGCTGTAGCTGTATGTCTGTTCTGTCTTATGTTACGTCGGTATGTCGGTCTGTCGTATGTATGTCATGTTGTCTGTCTGTCTGTCTGTCACCCGTATTCTGTCTTCTGTCTGTCAGTCCTGTCTGTCCTGATGTATGTATGTCTGTCTGTCTGTCGTCTGTCTGTCTTTACTGTCCTGTCTGTCCTGTCGTCTGTCATGTCTGTCTGTCTGTCTGTCTTTCCTTTCGGTGCTGTAGTCCGTCTGTCTGTCCTGTCTGTCCTTTCTGGTCTTTCTGTATGTCTTGTTGTCCTGTCTGTTGTCCTTCTGTCTGTCTGTCTGTCTGTTCTGGTCTGTATGGGCTGTTGTCGGTCTGTCTGTCTGTCTGTCTGTCCCTGTCTGTCCTGTCTGTCTGTCGGTACTGTCTGTCCTGTCTGTCGTCTGTTCTGTCTGTCTGTCTTTCCTGTCTGTCTGTTGTCTGTCTGCGGTCTGCTGTCTGTCCTTTCTGGTCTGTCTGTCGTCTGTCTGTTCTGTCTGTCTGTCGGTCGGTCTGTCTGTCTGTTCTCGTTCTGTCTGTCTGTCTTCTGTCTGTCGTGCTCTTTCTGTCGTCCCTTGTCTTTCTGTCGTGTCTGTCCTGTCCTGTCTGTCTGTCTGTCTTGTCGGTCTGTCTGTCTGTTCTGTCTTTCTGTCTGGACTGTCCCTGTCCTGTCCTTCTGTCTGTCTGCCCTGTGCTGTCTGTCTGTCTTTGCCTGTCTTTCTTCTGTCTGTCTGTGCTGTCTGTCTGTCTGTCTGGTCCTGTCTTTCTGTCATGTCCTGTCTGTCTTTCTGTCGTCTGTCTGTCTGTCTGTCTGTCTGTTCTGTTGTGTCTGTCTGTCTGCTGTCCTGTCTGTTGTCTGTCGGTCTGTCTGTCTGTCTGTCTGTCTGTCTGTCTGTTCCCTGTCTGTCCTGTCTGTCTGTCTGTCTTTCTTTCTGTCTGTTGTCTGTCTGTCTGTCTGTCGTCTGTCTTTCTGTCCTGTCGTTCGTCTGTCTTTCTGTCTGTCTGTCTGTCTGTCTGCTGTCCTGTCTGTCTGTCTGTCTGTCCTGTCTGTCTGTCCCTGTCTTCTGTCTGTCCTGTCTGTTGTCTGTCTGTCTGTCTGTCTTCGGTCTGTCTGTCTGTCCTGTCTTCTGTCTGTCGTCTGTCTGTCTGTCTGTCTGTCTGTCTGTCTGTTCTGTCTGTCTGTCTGTCTGTCCGTCTGTCTGTCTGTCTGTCTGTCTGGTCTGTCTGTCCTTTCCCCTGTCTGTGCTTTCTGTCCTGTCTGTCTGTCCTGTCTGTCGCTGTCTGTCTGTCTGTCTGTCTGATCTTCTGTCTGTCTGTCTGTCCTGTCTGTCTGTCTGTCTGTCTGTTCTGTCTGTCGGTCTGTCGTCCTGTCTGTCTGTCTGTCTGTCTGTTCTGTCCTGTCCCTGTCTGTCTGTCTGTCCTGTCTGTCTGTCTGTCTGTCCTGTCGGTCTGTCTGTCTTCTGTCTGTCCTGTCGTCTGTCTGTCTGTCTGTCTGTCTGTCTGTACCTGTCTGTGCTTCTGTACATGTGAGTCGTCTGTCCTGTCTGCTGTCGGATCGTCTAGTCTGTCTGTCTGGTCTTCTGTCCTGTCTGTCTGTCTGTCTTCTGCTTCCTGGTCGTCCCCTAGTCTGTCTGTCTGTCTGTCCTGTCTGTCTGTCCCTGTCCGGTCTGGCTGTCTGTCTGTCTGTCTGTCCTTCTTTCTGTACTTGTCTGGCTGTCTGTCTGTCCCTGGTCTGTCTGTCTGTCTTGTCTGTCTTTCTGTCTGTCTTCGTCTGTCCTTCTGTCTGTCCTGTCGTCTTGTCTGTCTGGCTGTCTGTCTGTCTTTCTTGTCTGTCGGTCTGGCCTGTCGTCTGTCTGTCTGTCTGGTCCCGTCTGTCTGTCGTCTTGCCCCTTTCTGTCTTATGTCCCGGTCTGTCTGTCTGTCTGTTCTGTCGTCTGTCTGTCTGTCTTCTGCTAGTCTGATTCTGTCTGGTCTGTGGTCTTCCTGCTGTCGGTCTGTCTGTCTGTCTGTCTGTCGGTCTGTCCTGCGGTTCTGTCTGTCTTCTGTATGTCTTCTGTCTGTCATGTCTGCTGTCGGTCTGTCTGTCCTGTCGGCTGTCTGCCGTCTGTCTGTCTGTCTGTACTGTCTGTCCTGTCTGTCTGTCTGTCTGTCGTCTGTCTGTCTTCTGTCTAGTCTGTCTGCTGCGTCTGTCTGTCTTTCTGTCTTCTGTCGTCTGTCTGTCCTGTCTGTCTGTCTCCTTCTTTCTGTCCTGTCAGGACGTCTTCCGTGTCCTGTCTGTCTGTCTGTCGTTACTTTCCCTGTCTTTCTGTCTGTCTGTCTGTCTTCTGTCTGTCTTGTTCTGTCTGTCTTTCTGTCCTTTCTGTCGTTTGTACTGTCGGTCTTTCTGTCTGTCTGTCCTGTCTGTCCTGTCTGGCTGTCTTCTGTCTGTCTGTCGTCTGTTGTCCTGTCCGGCTCTCTGTCTGTCCTGTCTGTCATGTCTGCTGTCCTGTCTGTCTGTCGTCTGTCCGTCTGTCTGTCCTGTCTGTCCTGTCTGTCTGTCTGATCTGTCTTCTGTCTGTCCTGTCCTGTCTTTCGGTCCTGTTCGTCTGTCTGATGTCTGTCCTGTCTGTCGTCTGTCTGTCTGTCTGTCGTCTGTATGTCTGTCTGTCCTGTATGTCTTCTGTCTGTCTGTCTGGCTTCTGTCTGTACTGTCTGTCTGGCTCTTCTGTCCTGTCCTGTCGTCACTGTTGTCTGTCTGTTCGGTCTGTCTGTCCATGTCTGTCTGTCTGTCGTCTGTCTCTGTCTGTACTGTCTGGGTCTGTCTGGCTGTCTCTGTCTGCTGCTGTCCCTGTCCTGTCTGTCCTGTCTGTCTGTCTGTCCGGTCTGTCTGTCGGTCTGTCTGTCCTTTCTGTTTCTGTCCTGTCTGTCTGTCTGTCTGTCTGTCGGTCTGTCTGTCTGTCTGTCTGTCGGTCTGTCTGTCTGTCTGTACTGTCTGTCTGTCTGTCCTGTCTGTCTGTCGTCTGTCTGTCTGTCGTCTGTCGGTCTGTCTGTCTGGCTGTCTGTCTGCTGTCTGTCTGTCTGTCTGTCCCATGTCTGGTATGTCTGTCTGTCTGTCTGTCCTGTCCTGTCTGTCTGTCCTGTCCTGTCTGTCTGTCTGGTCCTGCTGTCTGTCTGTCTGTCTGTCTGTCTTCCCTGTCCTGTCTGTATGTCTGTCTGTCGTCTGTCGGTCGGTCTGTCTGTCTGTCTGTTGTCTGATCTGTCTGTCCTGTATTGCCTGTCTGTCTGTCTGTCATTCGTCTGTCTGTCGGTACTGTCTGCTGTCTGTCCGTCTGTCCTGTCTGTCCCTGTCGTCTGTCTGTCTTCTTGCTAGTCTGTCTGTCTGTCGTCTGTCTGTCTGTCGGTCGGTCTGTCCGGTCGGTCCGTCTGTCTGTCTGGCTTTCTGTCTGTCGGTCTTCTGTCGTCTGTCTGTCTGTCTGTACGGTACTGTCGGTCTGTCTGTCTGTCTGTCTGTCGTCTGTCTGTCTGTCTGTCGTCTGTCTGTCTGTCCTGTCTGTCTGGTCTGTCTGTCTGTCTGATCTGTCTTCTGTCCTGTCTGTCTTCTGTCCTCTGTCCTGTCCAGTCTTCTGTATGTCTTCTGTCTGTCTGTCCTGTCTGTCGGTCGGTCTGTCCTGTCTGTCGTCGGTCGGTCTTCTGTCTGTCTGTCTGTCTGTCTGTCTGTCTGTCTGATGTAGCCCAGGGGTGTCCAAATATGTAGGCTAAACCGTATTGCCAAAAATCAAATCAGCAAATCAAGATCAGTTTTAGATTATCAGAAGTGATGGTAGCAGTCTGCTACCTTATCCCTCCCGCAAAGTTAAGCATAGGCTGGAAGCTGGCTCCCATCAGAGTCATAGTCAGGGAAGTCATCTTCATTATGACTTAGAAGGGTAGACTCCAAGTCCTTCATTCTCCCCCCGTGTCCCGGAGCATCTGCGATGTGAACAACAGTGCGGGATCCGCCCCGGGTGCTCCAGCCAAGCTCCGTACTTGCTGCCTCTCAGAACCTGCCAACATCCTTTAATACCGTAACAAATTATTTTTGTCAAGAAGGAGGTTTGACCTCAAAGGGTGGGCCCGCCGCGATGCTCAGCCTTCAATGAAAATATTATATTCGGTATCATGTTACTGTATGTATGTCTGTCTTTATATGTATGTATGTTGTATGTATGTATGTATGTATGTAACTGATGTCATTTTATGTATGGATGTATGTATTCTGATAAATGTATGTAATGTTATTATGATATGTATGTCATTATGTAGATGTCATGATTATTCTGTCTGGCGTTATTAGGATGTATGTATGTCCTGTATGTTGATGTACTTTATGTCTTTCTGTATGTATGTTGTAATTATGGTATGTCTTTCTGTCTGTCTGTCTGTATGTATGTGCGGTACTGTAGGTAGGATCTGTATGTATGTCTGTATGTACCTGTCGGTCTGTTACTGTCTGATGTATGTCTGATGGATGGCTGTCTGTATGTATGTATGTCTGTATTATGTATTTCGTCTGTAGTATGTATGTTAATGTTATGGCCGGATGTCATGTATGGAATTCATGTCATGTATGTATGTAGTCTGTATGTATGTCTGTCGGTCCTGTCTAGTCGGTATGATCTGTCCGTATGTTTATGTCTTTATGTCTGTCCTGTATGTCTGTCTGTCTGTATGTATAGTTCTGTCTGTCTTCTGTATGTTTTCTGTCCTGTTCTGCAGTCTGTATGTCTTTCTTGTCTGAGCTCGTCAATGTCTGTTATGTCGTGTTATCTTATGTATGTCTTTGTAGTCTGTATTAATGTCTGTCGGTCGGATATGTCTGTATGTATATATGTACTGTAATGGTCTGTCTGGTGTGTTATGTATGTCTGTAGTCTGTCTGTCTGTCTAGTATGTATGTCTGTTTTCCTTGTATGTCGTCGGTCTGTCTGCGTCGTCTGTTTGTCTGTCTGTATGTATGTCTGTCTGTCGGTCTGTCTGTCTGTATGTCGTGTCTTCTGTCTGTCTAGTCTGTCTGTCTGTCGGTCTGGTGCTGTCTGTGTGTCTGTCTTTACGGCTGTCTGTCTGTCTGTCTGTCTGGCTGTCTGTACTGTCTGTCTGTCTGTCTGTCGTCCGTGCTGTCTGTCTGTCTTCCTTCTGTCTGTCGTCTGTCTGTCTGTTCTGTCTCCGTTTGTGTGGCGCTCTTTGTTCCCGTCCAGGGTCGGCCCCCCAGCGGCTCTTGGGAATTATCCCACCCGGCACCGCGGCTAACCCCCCGGTGCTTAGCTGCCCCCCCCCCAACCATTGTTTTTGACCGACGGGGGCCCTTAGTTCGCTCACGCTCCTGCCATATGCATACGGTGCATCATGCTAGCTTCATATTTACTTGGTGGCCCGACCTGACTCTCACCTTCCCACAGCTTCCCGACTCCCACGGTGAACTTCCGACCATCCCGACGCCATTGTCTGCTCCCCCGTCCGAAGTGCACCCTTCCCCTATTTGCTAGTATGTAGGCGATGGAGACCAGCGTCCGGTAAGCTCCCCGCGGACCCCGGACAGTCAGCCAGCGCCGTAGAACCCCCCTAGGCCAGATGCCCTCACACGTGGAAGTCCAGTGGGAAAAATCAATATAAGCAGTAGATGTCACTTGCGCCAGAGATAAGCAAGTTGGAGCGCCATGGTGGTGCAGGTAACAGCACGATGATAGCATGCAGCATGTACATATGTGCACCTTGTTCCCCATAATAAGTATTTTGTCCAACACAAATGTGTTACACCTGTAAACTGTACAAGTATGTTGTCAGCCAAGTCATATTTGACAAACTTACTGAGATGCAGTTACATCCCCAATGATTTGTGTTTCAGCTTTCCGTACGTCCAGTTATGTAAAGTTTGCGATACAAGCCTGATTTCAAGATTGTGGCATAGCACAGTATAGGGCAGATCACAAAGTACAGAGCCCGGGGGTTTGGTCGCATTGCAAAAATAAACAGTGTACATACATATCCTAAACATGCCAACATGACACCCTTAGTTGACATGTATGGAATTTTTCAGCTTTTGATGGAGCCCCCTCGTAAAGGGGGCGGGAGCCCCCAGGGCTACCCCATTGTTCGTTTGTGTGTCCGGCCGACCGACCGATCAAAAATTGAAGCCTGACACGTCAGCAAACTATCATAACTAACTTCCTTCGGTCAGCTCCTTCGTTGCCACCTGTCGTTCTGTTGCCAGCACACTCTGCCAATTTCCTGCGTCTCATGCGACGCTGCATACGACTTGTTGAACTGTGATCATAGCTGTTCACAAACAGCACTTAATATTGAGTTTATATCCTACATTTGTTTAAATTTAAAATTGCGTGATGTTTTAATTGAGTATGTATATTAGATTAGTTTACATTTAACATTGTCGAATGATTTTATTGAGTATTTATGTTATATGTGTTAACATTTAATATTTTTGATGTGTTCATTGAGTTTGAATCTTATGTAGTTATATTTGTTTACATTTAACATTGTTTGATGTTTGTATTGAGTATTAATCTTACATTTGTTCACATTGAACACTGTCTGGTGGTTTCATTAACTATTGGTATATATTTCAGGCATGCTTGTTTATTGTGCGCTGGGTCTGTCTGGGCAAGATTAACTTACCTCAGGGAAATCTTGTGAGACAGACGTGCGGAATTGGAGCTTGTTGAGCCAATCCTTCACAATGCAAGCACGCGCCCCATCGACAGAGTCACCTTTGCTCACTGTACTGAAGGGAAGAACGTACAGAGGGGTGGCATGGGGGACTTGAAGGCACTTAAGGGACAGAGTCACCTTTGCTCGACGTACTGAAGGGAAGAACCTGCAGAGGGGTGGCATGGTGGACTTTAAGAACTACTGACTATCTTAAAGTGTCCTATTTAAAAGTATAACTACTTACTTTTATGGTTAGCCTTTCTTGGCACCTTTGTTCTAGGCAACTCCCTTAGCCAGCCATTGGTCAACATACACACACCCAAAGATGTATGCAGTTCCGGTAGTACTGGAAAGCTGGTGGAGTCAACTGCAAGGTGCATGAGGCTGCTTGTGTTTGGCTGAGTAGCCAGATAGAATCCCCGTTCAAGGAATGGCTCAGTGGCAGAGCTCCTACAACGACAAAGTTGCCGGGTTCGAATCCCTACAGGTGCGCTTTAGTATTCGCAGTCGCTGTCAACTGCCATGGTAGCTTTGTCCAGGTAAAGTAGCAGCCCGTCCCCTACCGCCGCAAGACGGGGCTCCCTTAATACCATTCCCCACCAGGCATTATCATTACCTTTTTGGTTTGCCTCTGGACTGAGTGTTACATATCTCATGCATTTTGTCAATTAGGCAGACACAGCAGAGGTGACAAGTCCTATGCAGCGTCGCAAGCGACGCGGAAAATTGGCGGAGTGTGTTGGCAACGGAACGAAAAGTGGCGACGATGGGGCTGACCAAAGCGAGTTAGTTACACGACCATTGGATGACGTGTCAGGCTTCAATTTTTTTATCGCACGGACAAACGGACAAATAGGTTAACTTGGGTCTCCCGCCCCCTTGAAGAGGGGGATCCGCCAAAAATACAAATGAATGTTAAATGCTTAATCAAATACATACACTCATACATTTTGTCAATTAAGCAGACACAGAAGAGGATGCAAATGATTTAGTACATGATTAAGTACACTATTGGAGTATACAAAAAAATGGGGGACACCTATCCCTAAAAAACCTGAGGAGGGCTGACCCCCCCCCCCCCCCCCCCCCCCCCCCCCCCCTTCAATAGAAATACCCTTTTTGAAAAACTTAGATATGGATTCTGGGGTTAACAATATGGCGCACATAATGGCATCCTCGGGGCTGGGGCCATACCACTCATACTCACCCATTTACACACCCACACATCCCTTAATTCACCCAGCCTCCCACTCACCTACCCACCCAAAGGGTAGATACGTATCGCACGAGTTCCAAAATGGTGCCACTAGACTGCCCTTGCCAAAGCCTCCTCATGGGTGGTCTCAGAATGTCATTTGGAGGTCAGAGTAAAAAGTTAGAGAAAAACCTGAGGAGGGCTCCAAATGAGGTGCTCAGAATGACCTGGAAAATGTCTCATAATATCGCCATGTTACATGCCATGACATCCCCATTATCAGAAAAAAACGATCGGGAGAAGTAAAAATTTGGAGGCCTTGACACCTCCTGTACGCTCATACATTTTGTCAATTAAGCGGACAGATTAGAGGTAAAAATGCAAATGACTGTTACATGCTTAATTTAGTACAAACACTCATACATTGCACATACCTCGAAGCCGTCCATCCCTTTGACATTGAACATACCTCAAAGCTGTCCATCCCGCTGACATTGAAAAAGCCATCTCCCGCCGACCCCAAATGAGCCTTATCTTTTGAAGGAGTAGCGACACCATTCAAACTGGATCCTCGTTGCCGCTGGTTTGTGTTGGGAGACCCACCTCATGGGGTCAAATTCCTTTCACAACTAAAAAAAATCGAAGCCATAAATGATAACTTTAGCCTAGGCAGACTGCCAGCATCATATGATATCATATTGCCGCTCCTTAAACATACCTCAAACCGGGGCTCGAGCTTCACGTCCCAATAGGCAACAACGCCGACTCGGACAGTTGAGTCTTTGAGCATGTGTGTAAGCTGGTCCACAGTCCATTCAATATGCTTGACCAACGCGTCCCTGTTGCCCTTCATTGACACGGTGGCATCCAACAGGAAGAGCACATCCATTTGCAGTGCAGGCTGCATAGTTAGTTGGCATTCTGTTAGTTGTTTGAGCATGTGTGTAAGCTAGTCCACAGTCCCTTCGATATACTTGACCAACGCATCCCTGTTACCCTTCATTGACACGGTGGCATCCAACAGGAAGAGCACATCCATTTGCAGTGCAGGCTGCATAGTTAGTCGGCAATCTGTAAGTAGTTTGCATCAGTGAGTGGTTTTGTGTGTGTGTGTGTGTGTATGTGTGTGGTGGTGTGGTGCTGGCAGAAGTGCTTGTACGATGGATTGGGGTGGGGTGGGGTGGGAGCATTGTCTGGACAGGAGTAGTGGGAGGCTAACGTGGGCTTGCATCCAGTTAGCATAGTGCTTCCCGCCACCATGTCGCAAAACGTGCCAGCCTGTCACTCAATTTCCAAGGGCAATTTCCCACCGAACGACGGGCAATGTCAACCGCAGTTCCCAATGGCAATTTGTAACACCACCAACTACCCAGGCACACAGCCACTCATACTTGGGGACCGGCATATCGTAAGATGTTGAGAAAAGGCGCGTATGATATCATATGATATCATACAAACTGCATTTTAGATATTGTACATATTAAATGGTAATTTTAGCCTCGTCAGACTGCCGGCATCATATGATATCATATTGCCGTTCCCTACTCGTACTTGCATGGCGGGCGGGACTCCGAGGACTCGGCGACTCCAAGGACTCAGCGAGGAAGCTTGGGCAGCAGCCAGGCTCGGGCACCCCCCTGAATTGCAAAACTCCCCAACGGCTGTCTGCACCTAGTTTACACCCTAGGGGTGTTCAAGCCGGCAAGGTTGGGGGTGTGTTAAACAACCCAACACCTCTTAAACATGTCTGCACCTAGTTTACACACCTATTAATAATATACTATTATGAGGTGTTGGACATGTTTTACTGTGAACATTTGTGGACAGCCGTGGGGATCCGGCCCTGAGTCACAAGCTCTGAAGTGTACCAATCCTGGGCAGCAGCCAGGCGATTGGTATGCATAGAGTTTGAGGGGGCAAAGACCAAGGGATTAAGGGGTCGAGGAATTGAGGGATCGAGGGTTCGATAAATCGAGGGGTTGAGGAATCGAGGGACAAGAAGGCAATCACACGACACACCCAGTCAGTCCCACCCAGGCAGTCAGGCAGTGTGACCACAGCTATCCAGGGTTGTGTATAACGGACCGTAATCAACGAAAGTCCATAATCAACAACACTCCAGTTCCCCTGATCATTTATTATGATTACGGTGATTACAGTCGCTTCAATTAAATGATTGAATTAAATTAAATATTTCAAATGTAATATAATTTAGTAGAATTAAATTAAATTAAATTCTTTGATTTGGTTTGATTTAATTTAATTTATTAAATGATGATGGCGAAGATGATAATGAAAATTAAAGTATTCAATGGTTATGGCATTGATGCTAATGAGTGAATGACGCTAACAAAATAATGAATGATGATGATGATGTCGATGTCGATGTCGATGATGATTGATGACTGATGATTAATGATTGATGTCGATGATGATTGATAGAGATTATGAGGATTGATGCTGAAATTGCATGCTGCTTGATACTGATTGTGCTGATTGATGATGATTGCCGATGCAGTTGAACCTCTTGCAACGAGCGGACTGCTGCATGCTGCTGCATGGTGCTGCTGCTTCTGCTTCGCGGCTGCTGATGACTCTACGCTGCTGCTGGATGCTCCTGCATCTGACTGCTCCTGCTGCTGCTCTGACTTGTGGGTTATGATATTCATGCTGCTGCTCCTCTGGTCTGCTGCTACTGCTGCTGCCGGACGTCTCTGCTGACAGGCTCCTGCATGCCGCCTGCCTGATAAGTGATTGCAGCTGCATGCTGCGACCTGACCCCTACTGCTGCTTGCTAGTGCTATATGCTGCCTGCTGCTATTGCTGCTTCGGTCATCCTGCGTCCCCTCTCTCTCGCATTCCTCTATCATATCTCCTCTCATCCCTCCCCTCCTTTCTCCTCTTCTCCGCTCATCCTCGGGGTACCCCCCTTACAAGTTTGATGTGCAGACTTAGCACCCTCCTAAGCTCTCACAATAGTTCATACCTCCACAAAAATAACTAGGTTTATTGTACTGCTTTATTAGTCTCTGTGGCTCATGGGGAACATCTTTGTCAATGGACATATCTTTATATCGTAAATAGTTGGTGAGATACAGCAAAAGAGTAATCAACTGTTAGTAGCTATAAACACCGTAATAAACCGTAACCGTAAGTGTACTCAAAACCGTAATACACAACCCCGCTTCTATCTCTGGGACTCGTTAATTGGTTCTCTTGGCGATAGTTTGTTTCTTTTTTGTTAATTTGTTCTTCTGGCGATTGTTTTTTATTTTTTGTTAATTGGTTCTCTTTGAGATAGTTTGTTTTAGTTGTGAAAGGAACTGCACCCGCACAGGAGGTGGGTTTCCGGACACAAACCAGCGACACAGAGGATCCAGTTCGAATGGCGTTGCCACTCCTACAAAAGAGAAGGCGCACTTAGGTATTCTTTAGCTAAGGCAGAGTGCTAGTCCCTTCATCCGTTGGACATATCGAAGAGATAACTCGACCAGATAAATATCCTATTGCTAAATCTCGTTTGTTTCTTTCTATCCGCTGTGTGTTCCGGATGCACAGGTCAAATAACCACGACAATTAGACCCTTGGTTTTGCACTTTTGCCAATTAACATTAACCGGTAAATCGACTGGCGACTTACCCTTCAAGCGACCACAACCCAGGAGGAGCCTAGGACACACAATTATCAGTCAGGCCGATCGATTTTTTCTGAGAACGGGGCTGTAATGGCATGTAACTAGGCGATATTAAAAGTGACTTTTCAGGTCATTCTGAGCACCTCATTTAGGGGGGGGGGGGGGGGGGGGGTTCAGCCTTCATTTGTTTTTTGCTAACTTATTACTCAGACCTCCAAATGAAATTCTGAGACCACCTCTGAGTAGGCCTTGGTAAGGGTAGTCGATTGGCACCACTTTGGACCTCATCCAATAAGTATTTACCCCCCCACACACACACACAAACCCTCTCCCCACCCCCACCCCCACCCCCCCAGGCCAGAGTATGAGAGGGTGAATGGCTGGGTATGGGTGGGTAATATGGCGGAGTATGGGTGTGTGGTGGGGTGTTACCCCCCACCCCCACCCCACCCCCACCCCGCCTCGACCCCCCCACACACACACCCAAACACCCAACCGCCCCCACCTCGACCCTCCACCATGCGACAACACCAAAGCGAGGTCGAGTTGGGTAGGACCCAAGGGGAAGTGTAGCTGATCCATGCTGAGAAAACTGACCTGCTACTGTTTTGTTTTAAATAATAAGAACTCTAGTTTTGGGCCGCCCCCTGCAAAGGTGAACGGTGACTACAGTACTCGGGCAATCCAGAGGGGATGCAGAACTGATTTTTGACTATCACACAATCCCTATGTGGGAATTCCGAGGATGCAATTATGAGCGCCATGCTGTAACCCCCCAGGATCCATATCTAAGTTTTTCAAAAAGGGGTCATTTATATTTAAGGGGGGGGGGAGGGGTCAGCCCTCCCCAGGTTCTTTAGGCGTGGTGTGGCCTATCTTTTTTTCACCTCCTGCACAACCAGTAGATTTTCGTTGTTATTTTACCAGTGATGTGGATGGGTAGCCTGTTATATGGGCAGAAGAACCAGCCAACCAGGGTTGTTCAGGACGCTGCGTCCTCCGTCGCAGACGCAACAACGAAGGGTCCGTTGCGTCGCCGGACGCTACGTGGGGAGGGTCAGTTGAACCAGAAGGAAGGGTCCGTTGCGTGGCAGGACGCAGGCTATACAATTGGTTGCGCCTCAGACAGCAGAGGTGGGGGTCCTCCTGAAGTACCCTGATAAGAACCATTTAGCCATTTACGGGACATCTCGAGTCACCTTATCGATATGCCCAATGGCCTGGCGCTCTGCTTCACGGGACGTAATCGGGACATGATCGGGATTTTCCAACTGATTGAAGGGGGTGGGTGGGGGGAAGTGCGGCAGGGTAGCTCCCCGGGTGGCTCTAGGACAAGTCGAGTTGCCTTTTCGATATGCCCAACGGTCTAAAATTATTTCGTCCACAACACAGCAAGCCATGTGCTCTAGCGATGACCAGGTGTGTTTCCAATTAAATAAGCAGCATCGTCAGCATCAGCATCAGCATCAGCATCAGCATCAGCATCAGCATCAGCATCAGCATCAGCATCAGCATCAGCATCAGCATCAGCATCAGCATCAGCAGAACATTGTCATAGACAGGCTATCTATTGTCGACCCAAGACAATCCCACACCTCAACATCCGACCGGATTGTGTCTTCCGGACAACATTCACGATGCAACGAGGGCAAGGACTCCTGGAGAATTGTGTCGTACGTACTAACGCCTCACCTGGCGTGGCGATCAGTAGTTTGGGTCCGGTATACCGGTACTAATGCCCCGGCTTCTATCGATCGCCTAGCAGTATGGAGATTGGCTGACAGAGCAAGGCTGGATGAATAGAGTGCACACACACCTTGAGTATATATTTCCTCTCCTCTTCCTTCGCCTCCTGTGTCTCTACGAAGACCTTCATTTCTCTCGCTTGTTTCTCGAGGAAGGCCCTGTGTGCCCTCTCCATGTCCGCGTTCACAGAGGATTTAGCGCTAAGCTCCGCCAGCTGCCTAGTCAATGCCGCTTTTGCCGCCTCCGGATCCGACATCTTGCCTTCAGTGTGGTTAGCTCCGTTGTTTGATTCAATTGGAGATGGGATGAAAAACTGGAACCGGGAGGATATGATACAGGAGTGGATGCAGGTGTGGACACAGGAGACCCAATCCTGATAGGTGGACACGTGAGACGAAATAGGGGAAGTATGTTAGCCCTAGTAAGATCACCCGTGTTAGGGTATGTTTCCGCAGGAAATGAGATCATGAGATGGGCAGGCGCGTGCCCGTCTCATTTCCTGCGGCACTGGTCAGTGATGCATGTGTGATTGGTCGTGGGTTGGCATCTCCCGGTAACCTACGGGTGCTTATTTGCTTAACTGCCTACTGCCTAGTTATGGAGGAGGGACTCTGATTACTTAGTCGACTGGGAGACCGAGAGTATGGGACTGGTATGGGACACTGACCGGACAACTAGGATTGGATTTGATTATAACATGTTCTTTCATAAGGATGCTTTTATTTGAATGTGATGTGTCACTGCCAAAGAAGGCGAGCAGCCTTTAAGTTCAGGTTCAAGTTACATCGTTTTTAGCGTAGCCCCTCTTCAAGGGGGCGGGAGCCCCGGGGGGAGCCCCCATGTTACCCATTTGTCCGTCCGAACGAAAAATTGAAGCCTGCCACGTCAGCCAACGGTCGCGTAACTAAATTGCTTCGGTCGGCTCCATCGTTGCCACCTTTCGTTCCGTTGCCAACACACTCCGCCACTTTTCCGCGTCGCTTGCGACGCTGCATATGACTTGTCCAGCCAACTGGACTGGTCACCGTGGTCCACGAGAGCCAAAATCTGCTTTTCCAACGGAATGGCCTCTCCAAAATCTACGTTTGAGCTGTGAATCGTAACGTTTAGAAGGACCCTATCATACACGGATACCTAAGGAGTTGGTTGTTGCTTCACAGACAGATCCAGTGGGTAGGTTGCGTTCTAGCAGACTTTGGAGGGTCGTGTATGCCAAAGACAAGGGCCTCACAGTTAACGTGAACAAATCTCAGGTTATGGTTTTAAACCCCAACCTCTATAATGAACATTCTTATGATTTTCGTCTGAACGATCGAAGTCTGGAGAGGGTTTCAGAGTTCAAATACCTTGGTGTGGTTTTCAATGAGAAGGGATGCATGAAACATGCATCTGAATACGCAGCTCGGCCTTTTTTGGCCGGGATCAAGCGTGTAACAGATATTGGTGAAGAGTATCCAGTTAAGGAGAGACCACACGCCATGCTGTAGCTGTTCCAGTCTTTTGCCCTTTCTGCTGGAATGTATGGCTCTCAAATCTGGAGTACCGGTCTCATTCAACATCTTCTTGGTGCTACCAGCAGAGACAAAGTAGCATCTACAGATATCCAGTTATCCACATGAGGCATGCTGGTTTTATGAAAGGTGTCCTAGGAGTGAAGCGATCTGTGCCTCAACACATTGCGTTAAAAGAAACAGGCCAATTCCTAATGCACTATTCCTGGTTGAAGTCAGTGATTAAATTCTGGAACTCTATGGTGAAACACTGTGATAGTAATTCTGGCATGATGAGAGACGCTGCCCTTGCCGATCTCAACATGGCCAGAGAACGCAAAGACTGTTGGAGCAAGGATGTGTCTGATGCCCTAGCGACGTAGTACTCTTTGTAAGATTCCCAGGATGAATCTTTGGCCACCAATTTACATGGAGGTGTGGGACCTTTGAAAATTAAACCAGTTAACTGGGACGAAATGGGAAAAGTCCATTCGCCAATCATCTATTATTTTACTATAGTACTCAGTCTTCAGATGCACGCCCTGGAGATGAAATTTCAGGATCGCAAGGAAAGAAGAATGATGTGTACCAGACCTGGATGTCCTCCTCATGGAATGAGAGTGGAAAACCTGAGATGCTCAATTATCTCATCCGAGACCTACCTCACAAGGTTGTGCGTAATATGTCTAGATTTAGAGCTTCCTCCCACTACCTAATAGTGGAAACTGAAAGATGGAAACGTCCAATTGTGCCTTGGAAAGATCGAGTGTGTCATCTTCGTGATTATGGAACAGTTCAAGATGAACACCATGTGGCTTTTGAATGTACTGACGAAGCCTTGCTGAATTCGAGAAGAAAGCATCAGAGCCTGATTTCCCAATCGGAGAGCAAAATGATTCCTCAACATTATCTGATGTGCAATCCAGAAGTTGAAGGGCGAGAAAAGCTTCCTTTGTTCACCCATTAATGTATGAAGAGACTGGATCAATACTTTTTTGATAGGTTTGAATGGGTTTATTTTGGTGTGCTGTATTTTCGTTCAGAAGAAGAGGAATATAAAAGAAAAAATGAAAAATGAAAAGAAGAAAAAATGAAAAGAAAAAAGTGATCTGTTCGAGTTTACATTTTCTGGTAATAATTTTTGTACTGCCGAAGACGGCGAGCAACCAAATTGCTGGCTGAAGCTACCGGTATGTAACCAAGTTCAAGTTCAAGTTATGTCAACTAAAGGGTTTGGGACTGGGTGCGTCGCAGATAATGTTTGAAACACTTGCGCCTCAATCAGATTTTAAAATAGGCTGCGTCTCGAGAAGCAGATTTTTGGGTCCCCCTGAACAACCCTGATCGGGACACGTTAATCTACTTATGTTACAGTCCAGGGGTAGCAAGTCAGGCTTGAGGGACATACCAACCTTGAAATCATTAATGATTCCAGATCATCAGGAGGGGGAACAATATAACCAACACTTACTGAGCTGGTCTCTAATGAATCGCACGCATACCAAAGAGGACCTAGCTTCAGGTGACATTTGATATAATTATTTATATTATTATTATCATGGCTTCAGGTGACATTTGAATATAATTATTTATATAATTATTATCATGGCTCCAGGTGGCATTTGAATATAATTATTACCATGGCTCCAGGTGGCATTTGAATATAATTATTATCATGGCTCCAGGTGGCATTTGAATATAATTATTATCATGGCTCCAGGTGGCATTTGAATATAATTATTATCATGGCTCCAGGTGGCATTTGAATATAATTATTATCATGGCTCCAGGTGGCATTTGAATATAATTATTATCATGGCTCCAGTGGCATTTGAATATAATTATTATCATGGCTCCAGGGGGCTTTGAATATAAGTATTATCATGGCGCCAGGTGCATTCGAATAGAATTAGTATCATGGCTCCAGGTGGCATTTGAATATATTATTATCATGGCTCAAGGTGGCATTTGAATATAATTATTATCATGGCTCCAGGTGGCATTTGAATATAATTATTATCATGGCTCCAGGTGCATTTGAATATAATTATTATCATGGGCTCCAGTGGCATTTGAATATAATTATTATCATGGCTCCAGGTGGCATTTGAATATAATAAGTACGTGGCTTTAGGGTGGCAATTTGATATATTAGTATCATGGCTCAAGGTGGCATTTGAATATCATTATATCATGGCTCCCCAGGTGGCATTTGGGGGAAAAGAAGGCTTACCTGGCTCCAGAGTGGCAGTTGAAAATCTAATTAATTTCATGGCTCAGTGGCATTTCCCATCCAGTATTATCCTGGCTCCAGTGGCATTTGAATATAATTATTATCATGGCTCCAGGTGGCATTTGAATATAATTACTATCATGGCTCCAGGTGGCTTTGAATAAATTATTCCAAGGCTCAGGTGGCATTTTGATAGATTATTATCATGGCTCCAGGTGGCATTTGAATATAATTATTATCATGGCTCCAGGTGGCATTTGAATATAATTATTATCATGGCTCCAGGTGGCATTTGAATATAATTATTATCATGGCTCCAGGTGGCATTTTAATATAATTATTATCATGGCTTCAGGCTGCTTTAGGTGACATTTGAATATGATTATTTATGTAATTATTATCATGGCTCCAGGTGCCATTTGAATGCAATTGCGATCATGGCTTCAGGTGACATTTGAATATAATTATTATCATGGTATGCTCGGCATGTTAACAAAGCATGTATCCCCTCCCTGGATTCTGTGGGGATCGCACGGGGGGACTTGGACTTGGAAGACGGTGAGCAGCCTAGAGTTGGCTGAGAAACCATGAATCAATCAAACTTCAAATTCAAAGCATGCATATGATTGTATGAATGTAGGCCTGCATCTCAAGTTCAAGTATGCATGTAGGCCTGCATTTATATTCATAGATATGTAATATTATATTATATTTATGAGTTATATTCATACTCACACATGTGGACCGGATGGCATGCAGTCAACTGGCTAAGTTGTGCCCCCTGTAGTCGACTCTCAAGAGTTAGCACAAGGGCGATATACATATAAATATATAAATGCACTTGAACATATATCTGTGTCTAAATGGTTGAAGACAGGATCTAGTTGATTTTCATCCTGTCCCAGGATCAGGCCCTCCTTAGAAGTCTGAAAGCTGACACGTTGGGCATTCCCACACAGCTAAAGGCTTTGGGCTTGACCCAGTGGCTGGCTGATGGAGCTGACTGGAAGCTGCCATGAGTGCCCCCCAAAAGAAACACTGTTGTGCCTTTGAACTAACCTGGTGGGTTGCCCCACAGACAGCAGGAGGGTCCTAAGTAAACCAGTATGTTTTTTGTATTTTTTAAGCCAGGTGCCTGCAGGTCCGATGGCAGCCTGCACCTGTCCAGGTTGTTAAACAGGTGTTCAGGGTGTTGAACACCTGTCCAACAACTGCATGTTCAACCAATGTACATAAGCAGGTGTATAACACCTGTTGAACAACCTGGACAGGGAGCAGGCTACACTAGGGAGGGCCCTAGATATTAACAGGCAGCTCTCTCACCATCGCTTCGGTATTCTGACAGGTGCCACTCGCACATATATCATATATCTTAGCCCATGGCTAGCTGGCCCCTGACCAGGGTTGTTTTGAAGGACAGGAACAGGTGTTTTATAGAAATTCAGTGGATGATTTGGATTTGGAGTTATGTAGATCGTACCTCAATTTTTCAGGCCCAATTTCCGACAATGATCAGAATTCTCAATTCTCAGGCCAAGATGTCGAGGTACAAATTACAAAGTGCATCGAAAACCTATATCCAAACCATCAGCTGAACTGCTTGAAGGCAAGGAATTGGTGTTTTCAGGATTGGGACCATTAGCACCATGGTGCTTCTAGTAGCCTTCGGCATGCTACTACCAGCTTTCTTGGGTAAAAAAAGCAGCCACCAAAGGCTCCAACGTAGCACCCCCAAAACACCAAGGTCCGAATCGTAGCTCTTGAGGTACAACTAGCACCCTGAGGTACATGTATCACCCTGAGGTACATGTATCACCCTGAGGTACAATATAGAACTTGAGGTACAAGTAGCTCCCTAAGGTAAAATGTATCACTTGAGGTACAAGTAACACCCTGAGGTACAAGTAGCACCTTGAGGTACAATGTATCACTTGATGGACAGGTAGCACCTTGAGGTACAATGTGACACTTGAGGTACAAGTAACACCCTGAGGTACAAGTAGCACCTTGAGGTACAAGTAACACCCTGAGTTACAAGTAGCACCTTGAGGTACAATGAATCACTCGAGGGACAGGTAGCACCTTCAGGTACAATGTGACACTTGAGGTACAAGTAACACCCTGAGGTACACGTAGCACCTTGAGGAACAATGAATCACTTGAGGGACAGGTAGCACCTTGAGGTACAATGTGACACTTGAGGTACAAGTAACACCCTGAGGTACAAGTAGCACCTTGAGGTACAATGTATCACTTGAGGAACAGGTAGCACCTTGAGGTACAAGTAACACCCTGAGGTACAAGTAGCACCTTGAGGTACAATGTATCACTTGAGGGACAGGTAGCACCTTGAGGTACAATGTGACACTTGAGGTACAAGTAACACCCTGAGGTACAAGTAGCACCTTAAGGTACAATGTATCACTTGAGGGACAGGTAGCACCTTTAGGTACAATGTGACACTTGAGGTGCGAGTAGCACCTTAAAAAATCCCTGTCCTTGACCACAACACTGGAGCTAGTCAAGCTAGCCAGAACTGCAATAGCTAATTGATTGTCTGAGGTTATTGGTGGTTGGATCCAGTGCAAGCAAACGGGCTGGCTCTCAACCTCACGCCTCGCAACAAGGCGCACTATGTATTTATTAATTGACCAGGTAATTAGCTAATCAATAAGCTATTACAAGCACCCACTCCCTCCACCTGTGGTAAACGCAGCCTGTGGGCAGAAATGTGGATGTACAGAATGGACAATATGAATGCAGAATATGTACCGAACAGCAGAATATGTACCGCTTAGGGGTTTCACAGGTGGAGGGTGGGAAGGTCATCACAGGAGGGGTATCGTAGCTCTGATCCACACCGTTTCTTTTTGGGGCTACTCATGGCAGCTTCCAGTCAGATCCATCAGCCAGCCACTGGGTCAAGCCCAAAGCCTTTAGCAGCTCGAGAATGCCCAACATGTCAGCTTTCAGACACACTTGCTAGCTTCAAGTCTAGCCCATTGACAGTGGAACGGAGCTGCCTAGAAGCTGCTACGTGTAGCCCAAAAAAGAAACAATGCTGGTCCAGCTGACAGCCTACTCACCTTCATAGCTTTTCTTTCCAGCTATGAACTGGGCAGTTTTTCTAGGCAGTTCCCTAAACTGGCTATTCAGCCAAACCAGATACGATCTGACAATATATCCTATATATCCCCCAAGGTCCAGGTCCAGCAGGTCCTCCTCCTGCCCCTTGCGATTCTGCAAGGCGGGTTTGTCCATGTTGGGGGAGCTCAGCCCAATTTCTATCTCCCCCATACCCCCAAGGTCCTGCAGGTCCAGGTCCATCAGATCCAAGTCCAGCAGGTCCTCCTCCTGCCCCCTGTTGGCGCCCCCTCAACTGGCTATTCAGCCAAACCAAATGCGATCTGACAATAGTCGGCCCGGCAACCTCTTGGGCCACCATAAGCTGTGTGTTTTACTACTTGTTTTACTACTTAGCCACTGTGTTTTACTACTTAGCCACCATAAGCTGTGTGTTTTACTACTTGGCCACTGTGTTTTACTACTTAGCCACCATAAGCTGTGTGTTTTACTACTGGGCCACTGTGTTTTACTACTTAGCCACCATAAGCTGTGTGTTTCACTACTTGGCCACCTTATCAGATGGCCGTGTGGAAAAAGACATTTTAACAAGAGTCCGCATCTCAGGTACTCGAAAGGTGGATCTACAGATGCTGGCTCCTTCATAGCTACCATGGGTTCAGCTACTTGGTGACTATAATAGGCTCAGCTACCTCTTGGTTCACCATAGGGTCTGCATCTCAGCTACTCCGAGGGTGGAACTAGAGATGTAGGCTTCTTATAGCTACCATGGGTTCAGCTACCTCTAGTCCACCAAAGAGTCAGCATCTCAGCTACTCCGTCCGTAGAACTAGAGTTGTAGGCTCCTTATAGCTACCATGGGTTCAGCTACTTGACGGCTGTACAGATAACGCCTGGTGGGGCGTGGTATTAAGGGAACCCATCGTACGCAGGTGGAGAACTACCACCTCGACTGGACAAGCTACCATCGCGGTTGACAACGACCTGCAACGCTCAGGTTGACCGCAGGTGGAATCGAACCCCTGACCCCGCTTCGTTTCAGCGATTTGGTGTACCACTAGACCAATCGTATCACTGAAACGGGCTTTGACTGATGTACTAGGCTCAGCTAAGGTGACACTGTTTCTTTTGGGGGCTACGCGTGGCAGCTTCCCGCCAGCTCCAACAGCCAGCCACTGGGTCTAACCCAATGCTTAATGCTGCATTGGAATGCTCATCATATCATCTTTCAGATGCACTAGCTAGCTCCAGGTTTGGCTCAAGGACAAGTAAAGGGAGATTCCTAGAAGCTGCTACGCACAGCCCCCAAAATATTCAGTGGACAGCCTACCGACTATAGTGGGCTCAGCTACATAGCGGGCTGCTGACTATAGTGGGCTCAGCTACATGGCAGGTTCAGCTAAACAGCTTTGCTTTTCAGCTACCAGCAACAGCTTCTAGGCAGCTCCCTAGAATGGCTATTCAGCCAAGCTGAATACGATCTAGTGCAACTTCAAGCTGACACAATCAGCTGTCCAGAACTGCTTGATATTTGGGCTTAAACCAGTACCAGGCTAGAATCTATACAAGTACCTCACCCACAACCTACTTCTGCAACCTACACCTACAACCTACATGCCCTGGTTTTAACACCTCTGCGCCACACTCCAATGTACAAATGGTTTGATTGAAGACACGATCAGCCGTCCAGAACTGCTTAATTTGGGGGTTTAGTTCAGAGTTCAGCGGTTGGCTAAAGGAGCTACCTAGAAGCTAATGCTCAAAAAGAAGAGCTCTCCTCAGTCATAGTCAGCCTCTTGGCTACTCCATGCGTGGATCCTGCATAGCTACCATGGGTTCAGCTACTCAACTACTCCATGCGTGGATCTAGAGATGCAGGCTCCATCATAGCTACCATGGATTCAGCTACTCAACTACTCCATGCATGGATCTAGAGATGCAGGCTCCATCATAGCTATCATGGATTCAGCTACTCAACTACTCCATGCGTGGATCTAGAGATGTAGGCTCCATCATAGCTACCATGGGTTCAGCTACCTGACGGCTGTACTTCATTGCTACCATGGGTTCAGCTACTTGGCGGCTGTACTGGGCCTAGCTACAGTGGGCGCATGTCTCTGTATGACCTGGCCCATGTATCTGCATGTTTATGTGTGACTGGGCGCATGTCTCTGTATGACCTGGCCCATGTATCTCTATGTTTATGTATAACTGGGCGTATGTCTCTGTATGACCTGGCCCATGTATCTCTATGTTTATGTACGACTGGGCGCATGTTTATGTATGCCTCTGTATGGCTGAGCGCATGCCTCTGTATGGCTGGGCGCATGCCTCTGTATGACTGGGCACATACCTCTGTATGACTGGGCGCATGCCTCTGTATGACTGGGCGCATGCCTCTGTATGACTGGGCGCATGCCTCTGTATGACTGGGCGCATGCCTCTGTATGACTGGGCGCATGCCTCTGTATGACCGGGCCCATGTATCTGCATGTTTATGTATGCCTCTGTATGGCTGAGCGCATGCCTCTGTATGACTGGGCGCAAGACTCTGTATGTCTGTGTGCCTGTATGACTGGGTGCATGTCTTTGTATGACTGGGCGCATGTTTATGTACTGGGCCAGGGGGAGGGGGGGGAGGTTTGAGGTGTGTGTGGTTGGGGGGGGGGGTGGGGGGTGGGGGGGGGGGTGAGGGTGTGTGTGGTGTGGGTTGGGGGGGGGGGGGGGGGGGGGGAGGTTGAGGTGGGGTGTGTGTTGGGGGGGGGGGGGGTGGGGGGGGGGGGAGGTGGAGGTGCGGGGGGTGGGGAGGTTGAGGTGTGGGTGTGGGGGGGGGGAGGTTGTGGTGTTGTGTTGGGGGGGGGGGGCGGTTGAGGGGTGTGTGTTGGGGGGGGGGAGGTTGAGGTGTGTGCGTGGGGGGGGGGGGGGGGGGGGGGGGAGGTTGGGGGGGGGGGGGGTGAGGTTGGGGGGGGGGGGGGAAGGTTGAGGTGTGGTGTTGGGGGGGTGGGGGTGGTGGGGGGGTGGGGGGGTGGTGGGGGGGAGGTGGGAGGATGTGTGGGTGTTGGGGGGGGGGAGGGGTGAAGGTGTGTGCGGGGGGGGGGGGGGGGGAGGTGGAGGTGTGGTTTGGGGGGGGGGGTGGGGGGGGTGGGGGGGGGGGGGGGGGTGGGAGGTCTTTGGGTGTGGGGGTTGGGGGGGGGGTGAGTGAGGTGTGTGTGTTGGGGGGGGGTGAGGAGGGGGGTGGGGGGGTGTGCTGGGGGGGGGGGGGGGGGGGGGGTGGGGGTGGTGTTTGGGGGGGGAAGGAGGTTGAGGGGTGTTGTGTTGGGGGGGGGGGGGAGGAGGTGTGTGTTGGGGGGGGGGGGAGGGGGGGGGGAGGTTGAGGTGTGTTGTGTTGGGGTGGGTGAGGGTGGGGTGGGGGGGAGGGTGTTGTGTTGGGGTGGGGGGGGGGGGGGGGGACGGGTTGAGGTGTGGTGTGGGGGGGGGGGGGTTGAGGGGTGAGAGGTGTGGTGGGTTGGGGGGCGGGGGGGGGGGGGGGGGGGGGAGGTGGAGGCTTGTGGTGTTGGGGGGGCGTGAGGTGTGTGTGTTTGGGGGGGGGGTGGGGGGGGGGGGGGGAGGTTGAGGGGGGTGTGTTGGGGAGGGGGGTTGTGAGGTTCGTGGGTGGGGGCGGTGAGGGGTGTGTGGTGGGGGGGGGTGGGTGAGGGCGGTGTGAGGGGTGTTGTGTTGGGTGGGGGGGGGGGGGGGGGGAGCGTGTCGGTGGGTGGGGGGGGGGGGGGGGGGGGGGGGTGGGGGGGGGATGGTTGAGGTGTGGGGTTGGGGGGGGGGGGGTGTGTGTGTTGGGGGGGGGGGGGAGGTGAAAGGTGTGTGTTGGGGGGGGGGGAGGTGGGGGGTGTGTTGGGGGGGGGGGGAGGCGGGGGGGGGAGGGAGGGGCGGGGGGGAGTGTTGGGGGGGGGGGGAGGTTGAGAGGGAAGGTGGAGGTGTGGGTGTTGGGGGGGGGGGGGGGCGGGGGGGGAGGTTGAGTGTGGGTGGTGGGGGGGGAGGGGGGGGAGGTTGAGGGTGGGTGTGTTGGGGGGGGGGGGGGGGGGGGGGGGGCGGGGTGGGGAGGGGGGGGTGCGAACTCTGTAGGATGGGCGCACGACTCTGTATGCCTATGACTGTATGAAGGGAATCTGATGGGCCGAAGGGTGCGGTAAGAAGCATACACAGGGAGGCTGACATCTACTGTCTTGTTTGCGACGCATTGCCATTGCATGCATACATGGCATTCAATGCATGCATGGTATCGCCACTGCCATTTTTTGCCATGGTATTGTCATTGCCATTCAGGCGAATTGCCATTCAATGCATGCATAGCATTGAATGGGTCCGGTGGGCATGCTTTCCACCTAGCTAGGTCTATCCATGCCCAGGGCAGATTGTGAACAAACATCTGATGTTAACGGAAGTGGCAGGGTATTAGTAGAAGTAGCAGGTCGAGAGGGGCTAGAAGGGGCTAACATGCTGATCAGGGCAAGCATGGCATTGCATGGGTCCGGCTAAAATAGCCAGAAATGCCCCCTGACCCCCCAGGCTCCGCTCTCTGCAGGGGGACAGCATGTTGCACTGGGGTCGCTCAACTTGCGGCGCGTTGCATGGGTCCAGCTAAACTAGGCAGAAATGCCCACTGACCCCCCAGGCTCCGCGCTCCGCGCGGGGGGGGGGGGGGGGGGGGGGGGGGGGGGGGGGGGGGCAGCGTTTTGCACTGGGGTCGATCAACTTGCGGCGTGTTGCACAAAAACATTCAGTGGAAGACTTCTTCTGAGGGAAGGGAAGGATCATATAATTGGAGGAGGAGGGGATTGCTATGTCGGAGGCCAATCTCTACTTTTATGTCATATGTTGAAGTAGCAACTGGCTTCCAACATGTTAAGCCCTGAAAGATCCTAGACAGACGTAGGCCATGAAACTTTCCCGATGCCAGGAGGATCTTATTTGTGGCTGGGTGAAAGGCCCCTTAGGCAAACCGATCTATTCGCACACTGATCACTCTCCCGTCAAGGGTGGAGTCATTCAGCTTTTCACAAGCCATGCCCGCATCCTCCTTGTTGGTCAACTTGACAGTGCCATAGCCCCTGTAGACAAAGCAAGGTGGGGATAGGGGTTGGGGTGTGGTTTGATTGTGGGTTGGGTGTGGGTTGGGATGGGTTGGTGGTGGGGGGAGGTAATGTGGGGAAGCTGGGGTGGGGTGGTGATTGGTGTTTGGTGGTGGGTGGGGATTGAGATGAGAACATGCCATCATTCTTGTTGGCCAACGGAAAAGTGCCATAGCCCCTACAAACAGAGGTGGAGATAGGGGTTGGGTGTGTGAAGGGTGTGGGTTGGTGGTGGGGGAGGTGATGTGGGGAAGCTGGGGTGGGTTTGGGCGTGGGTGGGTTGGTGTTTGGTGGTGGGTTGGTGAGTGGGGGTAGGTGGTGGGAATTGAGATGAGAACAGGCCATCCCTGAGTCCTCCTTGTTTGTCACGGGAACAGTGCCACAGCCCCTGTAGACACAGGTGGTTTGTTTTTTGGTTGGCGGGGTTGGTTGGTTGGTTGGTGGGGTTGGTTGGTAGGTGGTGGTTGGTGGTGGGTAGGTGATGTGGGGAAGATTGGAAGGGGGGGGGGGATTTTTTTTGTTGTTGTGGGTTGGTGGATGTGGGTGGGCGGGATTCTGTGGACATGGACACACAGTAGTATAACACCCTACGAACAATGGGAACTTGGTAGAGAGAGCGAAACGGTACATAAAAAAAAGGATAAGTCGTATCCAGACCACCTTGACTGTCCAATGTCATCTTCCACCACATACGTGGGGATAGAGATGAGAGCAGCAGGTATATGAAAGCAGGAAAATGAGTAAGAAACAGAAATGATAGAGACATGGACAAAGTGGGCCAAGTAGTGTACTCATTACAAAATTAGTCATGGACAAAAAGTACTCTCCTGCTCACCTTGACCGCCCCATGCGATGTTCCACCACATACATGGGGGTAGAGATGAGAGCAACAGGTATATGAGAGCAGAAACATGTGTAAGAAATAGAGTCATGGACAAAAAATGGGCCAAGTAGTATCCTGCTCACCATGACTGCCCTATGTGATCCTCCAACCACATACGTGTGGGTAGAGATGAGAGCAACAGGCAGATGAAAGCAGAAAATGTGGAAGAGAGTCACGGACAAAATGGGTGTCATGGACAAAAAATGGAGACATGGACAAAACATTGAGTACCGTAATAGCAGGTCATAGACATAAGTAGTATGCTGCTCACCTTGACCGCCCCATGTGATGTTCCACCACATACATGGGGGTAGAGATGAGAGCAACAGGTATATGAGAGCAGAAACATGTGTAAGAAATAGAGTCATGGACAAAAAATGGGCCAAGTAGTATCCTGCTCACCTTGACAGCCCCATGTGATCTTCCTCGACATATGTGGGGAAACATACAAAATAGAGTCATGGACAAAAAAATGTAGAGTAGTCTCCTGCTCACCTTGACCGCCCCATGTGATCTTCCTAGACATATGTGGGGAAACATACAAAATAGAGTCATGGACAAAAAAATGTAGAGTAGTCTCCTGCTCACCTTGACCGCCCCATGTGATCTTCCACGACATATGTGGGGAAACATACAAAATAGAGTCATGGACAAAAAATGTAGAGTAGTCTCCTGCTCACCTTGACCGCCCCATGTGATCTTCCTCGACATATGTGGGGAAACATAAAAAATAGAGTCATGGACAAAAAAATGTAGAGTAGTCTCCTGCTCACCTTGACCGCCCCATGTGATCTTCCTCGACATATGTGGGGAAACATACAAAATAGAGTCATGGACAAAAAATGTAGAGTAGTCTCCTGCTCACCTTGACCGCCCCATGTGATCTTCCTCGACATATGTGGGGAAACATACAAATAGAGTCATGGACAAAAAAGTAGAGTAGTCTCCTGCTCACCTTGACCGCCCCATGTGATCTTCCTCGACATATGTGGGGAAACATACAAAATAGAGTCATGGACAAAAAAATGTAGAGTAGTCTCCTGCTCACCTTGACCGCCCCATGTGATCTTCCTCGACATATGTGGGGAAACATACAAAATAGAGTCATGGACAAAAAAATGTAGAGTAGTCTCCTGCTCACCTTGACCGCCCCATGTGATCTTCCTCGACATATGTGGGGAAACATACAAAATAGAGTCATGGACAAAAAAATGTAGAGTAGTCTCCTGCTCACCTTGACCGCCCCATGTGATCTTCCACGACATATGTGGGGAAACATACAAAATAGAGTCTTGGACAAAAAAATGTAGAGTAGTCTCCTGCTCACCTTGACCGTCCCATGTGATCCTCCACCACATTGGCTCTTTCCACCTTCCAGTCAACAAACAGATCTTTCAACTGTTGCCAGGTGCAGGTCCAAGGCAGATTGTGAACAACCACCTGGTGTTAGCAGAAGTAGCAAGGTGTTATTAGAAGTAGAAGGGTGTAAGTAGAAGTAGTAGGGTATTAGTAGAAGTAGAGGGGTCAGAGGGCCTAGAAGGGGCTAACAGGCTGCCCAGGGCAAGCATAGTGCAGGTGAGGGCAAATTTTTGCTTGCTTTCCAACTAGCTAGGTCTATCCATGCCCAAGGCAGATTGTGAACAACCAGCTGATATTAACAAAAGTAGCAGGGTTTTAGTAGAAGTAGCAGGGTGAGGGAGGATTGAAGGGGCTAAATATTTGATTAGGGCAAGCATATGACAGGTGAGGGCAGACTTTTGCTTGCTTTCCAACTAGCTAGGTCTATCCATGTCCGGAGTAGCTCATGAACCATCACCTGATGTAAACAGAAGTGGCTGGGTGTTAGTAGAAGTAGCAGGGAAATAGGGGCTACAAGGGGCTAAAAAGCTAACTAGGGCAAGCATATGACAGGTGAGGGCAAATTTTTGCTTGCTTTCCAACTAGCTAGGTCTGTCCAAGTCCAGAGTTGATTGTGAACAAACATCTGATTTTAACAGAAGTGGCTGGGTGCCTGATGTTAACAGAAGCAGAAGAGTGATTGGGGCTAGAAGGGGGCAGCCAACCAACTGGTCCATTCGCAACACCCAGACCATTCGCAACACCCAGACCATTCGCAACACCCAGACCATTCGCAACACCCAGACCATTTGCAACACCCAGACCAGAACAAGAGGCCCAACTAACCTGTTCTCCACAAGGATCCGCCTTAGGTGGCTGGTGACAGTTGGTTCATGCACAACATCCTTACAGTCCATGCACGCCACCCTGTGTGTGCAGGCAGCTTACCAGCACACCACCCAATTAGTGCAGGCATCCCACCAACTGGTCCACCGGCAACACCCAGACCATTAGCAACACCCAGATCATTCGCAACACCCAGACCACCTATAACATCCAGGCCACCCGCAACACCCAGACCATTTACAACACCCAGGCCACCCGCAACACCCTGACCATTTGCAACACCCAGACCGGAACAAGTGGCCCAACTAACCTGTTCACCACTAGGATCCGCCAAAGGTGGCTGGTGAATTGACATATTTTGCATCTGCTGCATGGGTGGGTACATCATGGGCTGTCCTCCCATCTGCCCCATTGGCCCCATCTGCCCCATGAAGCCTGCCGGGCCTGGTCCACCACGTCCCCGTCCTCCAGCAGCACCTGCAGGGGGAGAATATAGAAGCATAAATCAATAAACTCTCACATCTGCCCCTAGAAACCTGCCAGGCCTGAAGCACCATGTCCCCGTCCTCCAGCAGCACCTGCAGGGTGAGAATGTACAAGCACAAATAAATAAATCCTCCCATTTGCCCCATCTGCCCCATGAAACCTGCCGGCCCTGGTCCACTACGTCCCCGATCTCCAGCAGCACCTGCAGGGGGAGAATATAGAAGCATAAATCAATAAACTCTCACATCTGCCCCGAGAAACCTGCCAGGCCTGAAGCACCACGTCTCGTCCTCCACCACCACCTGCAGGGGGAGAATATACAAGCACAAATAAACAAATCCTCCCATTTGCCCCATGTGCCCCATGAAACCTGCCGGACCTGGACAACCAAGTCCCCGTCCTCCACCACCACCACCTGCAGGGGGAGAATGTAGAAGCATAAATCAATGAATCTCACATCTGCCCCATGAAACCTGCCGTACCTGGACAACCAAGTCCCTGTCCTCCACCACCACCTGCAGGGAAAGAATATATAAGCATAAAAAAAAGATAACACCTGGAGGGGCGTGGTGTTGAGGGGACCCTCCCATACTCCGCAGCAGGGGAAAGTCACCATGACATATAAGCATACCTACAGGGGGGGGGGCAGAGGCTCCGAATGGCATCATAGCTGGCATTGGGCCCATAGCTGGGTAGCCATAGGAACCTCTACCACCCTCACAGCCGCTCCTACTCATGCCCATGATTAAGAAGAAGAAAAAACAGAGACAAAGTGAGACACACCTTCGTATCCTCCGCCTTAGGGGAAGTAAGTAGTGCACAGGGTAGGTGAAGGCTCCGGGTGGCATTTGGCCCATTTAGTCCATTATAGGTGGCATTTAGCCCATAGCTAGGTAGCCGTAGAAACCTTTCCCACCCCCACGGCCACTCTGACCCATGCCCATGATTAAGAAAACAAGTTCTATGCAGCGTCGGCGGAGAGTGATCGCGAGGGAGCGACAGGTGGCAACGGAAGCGAGTTAGTTATGAGACCGTTGGCTGCCGATACGGGCTTCATCACGGTCAGATTGATGGACGGACAAATGGGTAACACTGGGGGATCCCGCCCCCAAGAAGGGGGGGCTCCGCCAAGAACATAACAGAGACAAAGTGAGACACACCTTGGTATTCTCCGCCTTGAGGGAAGTAGTACACGGGGTAGGCGAAAGCCCCGGGTGGCATTTGGCCCATCATAGGTGGCATTGGGCCCATTTGGCCCATAGCTGGGTAGCCATAGAAGCCTCTCCCACCCCCGCAGCCGCTCCTACCCATGCCCATTCCGCGCCCTCCCTGCCCTTGAGGTAAGCTTGACTTGGAATGATATCTAGATGGTGCACCCTGGAGCGTTGAGGGAAAAAGGATTGTCAACAGAGGGAAAGAGCTTTGTCATGCAGGCGTTAGCTGGCATGGGACTTTAGAGGGGCAGGGGCAAGGGTCAGCAGGGGGTAGCTGGCATGGGACTTTGGGGGGCAGGGGCAAGGGTAAGCAAGGGGTAGCTGGCATGGGACTTTGGGGGGCAGGGGCAAGGGTAAGCAAGGGGTAGCTGGCATGGGACTTTGGGGGGCAGGGGCAAGGGTAAGCAAGGGGTAGCTGGCATGGGACTTTGGGGGGCAGGGGCAAGGGTAAGCAAGGGGTAGCTGGCATGGACTTAAGGGGGCAGGGTCAAGGGAAAGCAAGGGGTAGCTGGCATGGGACTTTGGGGGGCAGGGGCAAGGGTAAGCAAGGGGTAGCTGGCATGGGACTTAAGGGGGCAGGGTCAAGGGAAAGCAAGGGGTAGCTGGCATGGGACTTTGGGGGGCAGGGGCAAGGGTAAGCAAGGGGTAGCTGGCATGGGACTTTGGGGGGCAGGGGCAAGGGTAAGCAAGGGGTAGCTGGCATGGGACTTTGGGGGGCAGGGGCAAGGGTAAGCAAGGGGTAGCTGGCATGGGACTTTTGGGGGCAGGGGCAAGGGTAAGCAAGGGGTAGCTGGCATGGGACTTTGGGGGGCAGGGGCAAGGGTAAGCAAGGGGTAGCTGGCATGGGACTTTGGGGGGCAGGGGCAAGGGTAAGCAAGGGGTAGCTGGCATGGGACTTTGGGGGGCAGGGGCAAGGGCTTGGTTGGTTGGCAAGGGTAAGCAGGGGGTAGCTGGCATGAGGCACTCCCAGTGGTACATCAGTAGTACTGCTGTGGGGAGTTGGGTGTGACACATGGAATGCCATCTAGATGGTGCACCCTGGTGCATTTACAAAAGGGAAAGAGCTTTGTCATGCAGGCGTTAGCTGGCACGGGACTTTGGAGGGGCAAGGGCTTGGTTGGTAAGGATAAGCAGGGGTTAGCTGGCATGAGGCTGGATAAGCAGGGGTTAGCTGGCATGAGGCTGGATAAGCAGGGGTTAGCTGGCATGAGGCTGGATAAGCAGGGGTTAGCTGGCATGAGGCTGGATAAGCAGGGGTTAACTGGCATGAGGCTGGATAAGCAGGGGTTAGCTGGCACGAGGCTGGATAAGCAGGGGTTAGCTGGCATGAGGCTGGATAAGCAGGGGTTAGCTGGCATGAGGCTGGATAAGCAGGGGTTAGCTGGCACGAGGCTGGATAAGCAGGGGTTAGCTGGCATGAGGCTGGATAAGCAGGCATGGTTGCTGCCTAGAGGCTGCTGCTCGTAGGCGGAGAGGAAAACTATGGTTGGCTGGCCTGCTGGTGATAGAGCAGGTTGATGAATGTTGATGCTGGTGTTAGCTGGCCTGCTGGTGATAGAGCAGGTTGATGAATGTTGATGCTGGTGTTAGCTGGCCTGCTGGTGATAGAGCAGGTTGATGAATGTTGATGCTGGTGTTAGCTGGCCTGCTGGTGATAGAGCAGGTTGATGAATGTTGATGCTGGTGTTAGCTGGCCTGCTGGTGATTGAGCAGGTTGATGAATGTTAATGCTGGTGTTAGCTGGCCTGCTGGTGATAGAGCAGGTTGATGAATGTTGATGCTGGTGTTAGCTGGCCTGCTGGTGATAGAGCAGGTTGATGAATGTTGATGCTGGTGTTAGCTGGCCTGCTGGTGATTGAGCAGGTCGATAAATGTTGATGCTGGTGATTGAGCTTTTATAAGCTGGTGATGCTAATTGAGCTGGTGGTAGGGGATGCTGGGGATAGAACTGGCCAATGACGGTTGATGCTGGTGATTGAGCTTTTATAAGCTGGTGATGCTAATTGAGCTGGTGGTAGGGGATGCTGGGGATAGAGCTGGCCGATGACTGTTGAGGCTGGTGATTGAGCTGTTGGAACCTGATGAAGTTAAGCAAGCTGGTGATGTTAAGCAAGCTGGTGGCAGGGGATGCAGGGGTCAAGCTGGTCAATGACTGTTGAGGCTGATGATTGAGCTGTTGGAAGCTGATGATATTGATTAAGCTGGCAGCAGAGGATGCCTGGCATAGCTTTTCTTTTCAGCTACAGTCAGTAGCTTCTAGACAGCTCCCTGAGCTAGCCACTGGGCTAAGCTCGGGTAGTCTAACAGTACTGGAAGTATGATTCTACCAGGTTCAAGATGCAATGCGCTGTGATAGTTTTGACTGAGTAGCAAGCCAAGGGAGCTCCCTAGAAGCTGCTTCTACCAGGTTCAACATGCACTGCGCTGCAATAGGTTTGACTGGGTAGCACGCCAAGGGAGCTGCATAAAAGCTGCTGGTGATAGCTGAAAAGAAAGCAATGATGCCTGGGATAGAGCTGGTCGCAGGTTGACTGCTGGTGCTGATGAATTGATAGCAATGGATGGCAGTTTGCAGCCCCCCCCTTTCCCCAGTCCCATAGCATCCTAGGCTACCTACCCCTGGGTGAATTCCACAGGAACGCCTGCTGGTGCTGATGAATTGATAGCAATGGATGGCAGTTTGCAGCCCCCCCCTTTCCCCAGTCCCATAGCATCCCAGGCTACCTACCCATGGGTGAATTCCACAGGAATATCTGCTGGTGCTGATGAATTGATAGCAATGGATGGCAATTTGCAGCCCCCCCCTTTCCCCAGTCCCATAGCATCCTAGGCTACCTACCCCTGGGTGAATTCCACAGGAACCCCTGCTGGTGCTGATGGATTGATGGCACTGGATAGCAGTTTGCAGGCTCCCCCTTTTCCCGCTCCCATAGCATCCCAGGCTACCTACCCCTGGGTGAATTCCACAGAAACGCCTGCTGGTGCTGATGAATTGATGGCACTGGATGGCAGTTTGCAGGCCCCCCCTCTCCCCACTCCCATAGCATCCCAATCTACCTGCCCCTGTGTGAATTCCACAGGAATATCTGTTGGTGCTGATGAATTGATGGCACTGGATGGCAGTTTGCAGACCCCCCCCCTTCCCCCTCTTACACGGCCTCCCAGGCTACCTGTCCCTGTGTGAATTCCACAGGAATACCTGCTGGTGCTGAAGAATTGATGGCACTGGATGGCAATTTGCAGGCCCCCCCTTTCCCCACTCCCATAGCCTCCATACCTACCGCTGATTTGAATTGATTATGTTACTGCTTAACAGGGCGAGCAGCCTTACAGGCTGGAGCCATGTAACCAAGTTCAAGTTCAAGTGATACCTACCCCTGCGTGAATTCCACTGGAATGACAACAAACAGCATGTGCCTCTCACCTGAAGTGCAGATCCGTCGGGGCCAGACACATTGACCGCCTTGGACCGGCCGTCCGTGCCAGGCTCTACGTCGAATTCAACGATCTCCCCTTCTCGTAAGCTTCGAAATCCCTCCGCCTTAATATTACTCTGCAGGAGACATACGAATGCAGGCAGGTTAACACAGACAGTTGAGTACTGAACGCGAACCGGCTGATCACGTGGTGAGCCAGGTACATGTCAGGTTCATGCAGGCAGGCACCTGGGGGTATGGCTCAGAGACGGTCAGAGACATCCCAATACGGTGCTTGATTGCCAGAGCAAGGGGACGAAGCATGGTCCCACAGGCAGTCTTTCCCTCACACCCAACCACCAGCAGGACTTGTTCGTTGTCCTAGGCGAGCGTAGCTGACCCGTTTGGAACCATGCCAGCCCCCACTTAGAAAGGAGGTTAATTCCCAGGCCAACTCGAAATGCAGCAGCTAACAGAGCATAGGCAGTTGTGCACGCATGCATGGAACATGGCGCGAGTACTGGGTGTGTGTGTGCTAGCGCGCCGAGTCTGGGCGGGGTTCGCCAACCCATAAGGAAACCCATCTCCAAGCCGACCGTGAGTGCAACAGCCACAAAGCGTGAGGCTGTTTTTATTTGTGCTAAGTACTACACCAGACACGGCGACAGAGATGGGGTGGGGGGCGAACACCTGGGAAGGAACCCGAACTCCCACGTCCCACTAAACGAACCTGGTGCACGAACAGTTCGTCGCCTCCCTCCTCAGGCGTCACGAACCCGTAGCCCTTGGTCGCATTAAACCACTTCACAGAGCCTTGATGCCGTTGCTGCTGCTGCTGTTCGCCCTGCTGCTGTTCGCCTTGCTGCTCTTGTAGCTGAGCCGGCTCGTATGACTGTGGCTCCATCCCAATAATCCCTTCCACACCCCCGATGCACATGCTGCTGCTGCCGGGCTGGTCCAGAGTCAGAGGCTCGCTCTGAGAGGCTAATGGAGCGTTGCTATGTTGGACAGTTGCGGCCCGTGCTTCCTCGTCTGTCATGACACTTCATACGCTCGCCTGCGCACAAACACAACTAAAAAGATCTTATTCAGGGGCAGGCCATGTATCACGTGATCGCTCGTGTTCAGCTGTATATGATGCCCTCCTCAGATTGCAGCACCGGGGGGCGGAATATGTACAGGCGCCCCTGAATTAGATCTTTCTCCCCAGCCCCCCTGCCCCACTACAAGCCGAATTCCATTCATGCGAGAGTCCATTGGCTACCTGGCCTAGAGGAATCGTACAACTGGGGCGTGGGGACTCCAGAACGTTGCAGTCTTGCAGCCTCGCAGAGGAGGTTCGTATTTCCCCCAGGAAATTATAGAAGTGCTGGATTTACTAACCGGCTGTTCACTTTTACTCAATTTTTTTGTGTTGTTGTTTTTATCCTGGTCCATATCCTAGTATCGTACTAATAAAATATAATGGGCTTGATAGTCTATGATTAGCAGCTACGAGTGCACAAGTTAGCTTGCATTAGCTCATGTTATCATAGAATGTAAGGGGTAAGAAAGGCTAAGAAAACCTTCAAAAAGGTACCGTAAATTAGAAAACTCTGAATTCGAGGATTCGAGGAAGAGAGCATATTCATGCCCTACCAAGATATAAATGGTTATCCTACCAATATATAACTGGTTTGCTCATGGACTTCCTTTGAGCTATAATGTTCAATTGCAGAGGAAATATCACAAGATGCCCGCAAGATATAACAATTAATAATTCAGAAGAAATCTCTAAAATCGAGGAAACGAGGAAGAGAGCATCGCCCATTCGCCCTATCCACTATATAACTGGTCCAGGCGACCTAGACCAGGGTTGTTCAAAACGTTTACGTTTTCTGGGGTACTTCAAACGGACCCCAGGGGTTGCGTCCTGGGACGCACCCTAATTCGGTAGGTTGCGTCCTGGGACGCACCCAAATCTGTAGGTTGCGTCCTGGGACGCAATGCACTCATCAGGCTGCGTCCATATAGTATCAGAACCCGTAGCCCACGGCAACGGAGTGGTGGTGGGCCAATAAAGAGTAGGGGGCCTTGGCGGGTCCCCTGGAGGTCGGCCCCGGGATGGGATATGGTACACAATGGCGTCTGGGTTTGTAGTTCAGTTGTATAAAATTGTTACATTTCTTCTTGAATGCTGAAAAATGTGACAAAGTTGTCCGTGTGGGTATGCCAAGTTAAACGACGTGCAGCGAGATACGGTACATTTGCTAATTGCAATTGCCAACAACTTGATTGTTTGAAAGATTTAACGTAGATTGTCATGTTATGTTTTATGTCTGGGATTGGCAATTTGGCATCCGATGGTATGCTTGTAGTTGTAAAACTTGGAGAAATGTGGGAGAGACGCATGTACGGTATATGTAATTTATTGTAGCAGATATGTGAATGCAGATGAGGCGGATGACTTCTTTCTTGGGCTGTCTCTGATGGATGTGGAACATGGTTTCCGTGTGTCTACGATGAGAGCTTGTTAGTCAGCTATTGTGTTGGGCATGCTTCAGGTCACTAGATTGAGTCCAAAGGACAGGAGGGAAACGACAGATGAAAACACCGCGTCTACAGTCCGCAACCCCTAGATCCGTATGCGGATGAGTGCTCTCCGGGGCAAGCTTTCGACAGCAGGCTGGTTCCCAAAGTGCACCATTCTGCAGATACAGCAACTCCCAAGGAAGTTGAGAAGCGAAGTTGCTCTTCACCATTGGAGTTGCTTTGCGGGTATTCAACTTGCTTTCAGACTATTCAAACTGCTTTGCGACTATTGGACAAGCGAGGCTTTGCATGTACTGGTGTTGCGACTATTCAACTTGCTTTGCAAGTTCAACGCATGACAGAACAGACTACCATGCAAGGTACACGGGTGGGCAAGCAATTGTGGCAGAGAAGTTGTGGCGCGATGTTGCGTATTGGACTTGCGACCATGCAAACTGCTTTGCAAGTATTACGCTGCAAAACTTGCGTATACCGGGATAGCAACTGTTCATCGAGGTCAGAGAAGATACAAAGGTGAAGGAAAAGAACGATAGAATCGAGCACGACTCGCTTAGACTTCAGTGTTCTCATTTGACCGGCTGATTTGACCGGCGATCTTGGGAAATGTGAAGATGTGAAGATGCGAAGATTTGAAAAACAGCATGGTATCGCGTAAGTATCGCATAGTTATGTCCTCCTAAGGGGGCCGACCAACCGACCAACCGACCAATAAGGGCGTGTTTCCAGTGGACCAAATAGTTCAACTGTGGGCGCCAGCGTGGCACGAGTGTTTCCAGTGGGCACAGTTCAACTTCAACAGTTCAACTTTTCGCCGATGTGGCACGCCAGGTGGGCAGCCACGTCAGGGTTTGTCCGTCGCCCTCCCCCCTCAACAGTCAACTGTTGAGCAATCCCGAACACCCCCCCCCCCCCCCCCCCCCCCCCCCTGTTCGGGATTGCTCAACAGTTCAACTATTTTGGGGGGAGGGCGGTGGACAATTTCGAGGGAGGGCGTTGGACAAAATCACAAAAGTGATACAGCAGCGAGCATCTTCGCAGATTCTCCCCGAGATCTGTCAACACGCCCCGAGTTGCGTGTAATTGGGAGCCAATTTCAAGTTGGATGAGCGAAGACATGAAAGAAAGGCGGGAATTAACCAGTTCGAATGATGATAGCGAGAGCCACAGATTCGACCGAAATCTCATTCTGACCACCCGATCCATTCGACCGGACGGAGCAGATGCAGAAGCGGCAGCGGCAGGAGGAGCAAGAGAACAGATGGAAGTGAAGAGCGCAGCGAAATAATACACTGACGGTGGTAAGCGGTGGATGCGGTGATTTGAGGAAACTTCGAGCAAGCTGCATGCACTTGCAGCGAGGGGGGCAAGGGACCAGAACGCGCTCGAGGGGCAGCCGTGATGACAAGGCACTTCTTGAGGTTTTAGGGCCCAGCTCAGCACTCGAACTTGAACTGTAGGGTTGAGTGGTCTACTATACACAGTTGAACTGTTGGTCCACTAGAAACACGCCCTAAGAATCGCATAGGTCTGTCCCCCTAAGGGGGCCGACCAACCGACCAACTGATGGGTGAGACGCAACCAACATCCTGAATGAAGCCGAACTAGGCTATGGGGACATCGAAAAGACAGTCTCGAGATGTCAAGTTAGGCTAGTAGCAGGCTATCCTGCTACACTCCCCCCTCCTTTGAAAGGGAAGCGTCCTCGATTCCAGGCTCAGGTACACGATCCGGTCTCCGTCAGGACGCAACCCCTGCTGGCCGGGCTCAGTCGGGACATCACCTCCGCCTACCGTGAACCGTCGCTCCATCGAACCAAGTACTCTTCGACCGTTCTTGATCGTACTTCCTTGACAGACTCCCGCCTACAAATGGACGTCGTACACACCAACTTTACGTTGATGCATCGTGCGTGGTAGTTATGGGAATCTTATCCTTTCGACTCGAAAACACTACGGACCCTTGCCAGCAGTGAGATTCGAACCCCCCTTGATTTTCCTGTGACCAGGCTCTGACTCGAAAACACTACGGACCCTCCCCATGTTGCGTCCTGCGACGCAGGACGCTGCGTCCTGCACTACCCTGTTCACGTCTCAACCGCAGATTTTGAAGGGCCTGTCACACAGATTGCAAACGTAGGTTTTAGATCAACAGAACAGACCTTATTACATAATTACGACTCGACCAGCAAGCACCCTTCATTTCCAGCTTGCTGGAGGTCCAGTTAAGGATTGTGTTTCGGAGGGTTTAGACTCGACCTCTAACCGGACCCTTAACTGGTTGGAAACATTCCACCAGTTAAGCGGTCTTTTGCATCTGGCCAGGTCATCTCAAAATGGATCAACGTGTCAAATGCGCAGCGCAGCACTTCCTCGCTATCCAGACGCTGATTTCAGCGTTTATCCCGCTCCTTGCCGCTGCTGCTGTTGCTGCCGTTGCAGCTGTTGCAGCCGATGCACCTCAAATTGGCGTAGTTCTTCCTGCTGGCGCGGGTCCAGATCTAGAACACGCATCTGCGCCTGCCCCTCAGGAAGATCAGTCGAAAATTGCGTGGCAGGGACGGTGCCCTGCTGCTGCGAATCCATCTTGGTGAAACCGTGCGATCAATGATGAGTGTCCGAAAAAGAAAGAAAGGATGCGGCACTCCAAAGCAGCATCTTATTATTTAAAGTAGCATGTCAGGGGTTTAGCCGCGTTTGGCTCAGGCAGTTGGGCTTTTGGTTTCATATCTTGCCGACCTGTCGCCCAGGTGGCAGCGACTCTCGGGTCTCGATTTCTCGGCGCAGCCACAGGAACGATTGCCTGTCTGCCGTCCACCCACCTGCACCCGCACCCGTCCAAGGTTACCCGGCTTGGTGTGCTGCTTTGCACTGCATTTCCTGAGCCTAGCCGTTATGATACGCGAATTTTCCTTCGCACTTCAGCTATTTTCGGTGCTCGCTGCCTGAACCGCCCTATATTCTACGGTGTAGCCTCCCTTTGTTCATCTGCCCAAACTCTTTCCCACAAATTTCGCTGCCACCGTCAATAACTTCGCATGCAGCTCCCCCCGTCGCAGCATTCCCTTGGCCTTCTCCTGCGCTCTCACGCACTCTTGCCCGCTCACTGACTGCCCTTCGCTGAAGTGGCCAGGGGCAGTGGTTTCAGGATAACCCGTTACGAAGTAACCCGTTTTTTGGATCTTGATTTTCCGAGACCTGTCGCTGACGTGGCCACGGGGGTCGACACCTGTCGCTGACGTGGCCACGGGGGTCGACACCTGTCGCTGACGTGGCCACGGGGGTGGTCCGCCCGTCGGAACGACGGGCTCAGATGCTAGTCTTATTATTTGAAGTTGCATGTCAGGGGCTTAGCCGCGTTTGGCTCAGGCAGTTGGGCTTTTGGTTTCATATCTTGCCGACCTGTCGCCCAGGTGGCAGCGACTCTCGGGTCTCGATTTCTCGGCGCAGCCACAGGAACGATTGCCTGTCTGCCGTCCACCCACCTGCACCCGCACCCGTCCAAGGTTACCCGGCTTGGTGTGCTGCTTTGCACTGCATTTCCTGAGCCTAGCCGTTATGATACGCGAATTTTCCTTCGCACTTCAGCTATTTTCGGTGCTCGCTGCCTGAACCGCCCTATATTCTACGGTGTAGCCTCCCTTTGTTCATCTGCCCAAACTCTTTCCCACAAATTTCGCTGCCACCGTCAATAACTTCGCATGCAGCTCCCCCCGTCGCAGCATTCCCTTGGCCTTCTCCTGCGCTCTCACGCACTCTTGCCCGCTCACTGAATGCCCTTCGCTGAAGTGGCCAGGGGCAGTAGTTTCAGGATAACCCGTTACGAAGTAACCCGTTTTTGGATCTCGATTTTTCGAGACCTGTCGCTGACGTGGCCACGGGGGTCGACACCTGTCGCTGACGTGGCCACGGGGGTGGTCCGCCCGTCGGGACGACGGGCTCAGATGCTAGTGATTTTTATGAGGCGCGCGCCAATTTCGTTACGTCACCAGATCTAATGCAACAACCGAATTTAACCGTCCCTTAACTTTCTTCAACGGCGGGGGGGGGTGCGCCGTTGCACTAACCGGGGCAGTTGGTCTTTAACCGGACCTCAACTTTTTGTGTTTCCGACCAAACACCGGTTAGCGCCGAAAATAACGAATTTAACCGCCGCTTAACCGGACCTCCAATACCTATAGTATACCAGTCGGTTCCTATAATAAAAACAAGCTGTTAGTGGGTAGAGACCCTCAACGAGCACGCACCCCTAATTTAGTGGGTAGCCCTTCTCCTAGCAAGCACCCCTTAATTAAGAGGGTAGAGCCTCTACCAGCAAGCACCCCTTACTTAGTGGGGAGTGCCCCGCCCCCAGCTAGCACCGCTAATTGAGTGGGTAGCCCCTCGCACGGTAATATCTCCAGACCTGGCAGTACAGCACCCGCGTGTAATGTCATGTCAGGATGTCATGTCAACTCAGATTCTTCTTTTCTTCGCATACGAAACTATTCAGAACGCTAGATAGCAGGATAATTGCGCAAGGAGTAAAGCTTTTACCTCGCATTCGTAGAATTGAAAGGGGTGGCCGCTCGGAACCGCAGGAGCTCGCGGATGGATCTTACGATTCCCCAGTTGAGTTGGCAATCGTAAGCTCCGTCAGCAAGGTAGATTGAACTCGCTAAGCAATAGTTGGTTATATTTGAAGCCCATCACATGGCCTTACCAACATCCTTGCGCAATACTTCATTCAGACATAACATCTCGAGCATCAGCATCGCGGTCTGGATAAATGTTTTCCCGGGACCTCACCCTGAAAGCGTAACCGTACTGCTGGCTGGTGTCGGGATCACCGAAATTTTGTACTCGAAACTTGCCTTGCCCTCGATCGACCGGAAGTAACGGTATATTATAATGCGCCCCCTCATTGGCGATTGCGTTTTTCCTTTCGAATTCGCTTTCGTGTTTGTTTTCCTATCGTCATGTTCGTTTCGTCTGAACTTAGTTTCTTTACAGTCAGTCTACGTAAACGATATGATTCTTTACACGTCATAGCTCTCCCCCGCTAGTGCAGCGGAGCACGAAGCAGCCTCGACCAATCGCAACCCCAGTGTGTTGTATTGGTATGTCTGCATGTGAGTAGCATGTGTGCGATGCATCCTATTTAATGCATGTGGGGTATGGCATGTACCATGTGTTGTATCCATCTGCTGTTTGCGTGTCCTGTTGTATGTAGCAAATGTGTGTGTTGCATCCTTTTGCATGCATGTGGGATGTGAGGTGTGTACCATGCATGCGTTGCATCCATCTGTCTGCATGTGAGGTTGTGTGGAGTAAATGTGTGTTGCATCCCTTTATATGTATATATATATATCGCATGCATACAGGATGGGAGGTGCGTACTGTGTGTGTGTGTGTTGTATTACGTCTGCATGTTTGTATCAGCATGCATGCATGTATGAGCATGTATAACTGTATAAGTAGCAAGTCTTCTCGTTTGTTCCAGCACTACTTATATGACCTCGAGGTTTTGATTCTTCCTCTTAGAGACCCATCCAGGCAACCAGACCACAACGGCGATGACAACAACCTGAGGCAAGGGGAGGGTCAGTTGTGTGGCATACGTAGCTTCGGTGAATTGTGTTGCAGACGGGCGCTATGGGTCGGTCGCGCCTCCGGATATACAATTGGTAGCTGGGGGTCCTCCTAAACGCTCCTATTGCTTACGTACTTACATCCTTTAGGCATCATACTGTCATTTATGGAGCAAATTACAATACCCCCCCCCCCCCCCCCCCCCCAAGAAAAAACGAGCTACTATTCTGCTCGGCAGACCTCACGCTGTTCTTCCTCTCTCCGATGCAGGTAACATCAGGAGTGAACCCAACCCAAAACACACGTCGAGCAGATGTATCCTCAACTGCCCAATAGGAAGCATGTTAACAAAACAATATCGATCATACAGCGACTGACATCTAAGCATCAGCCATTTGCACATCGTCAGGCGCAGCTGGTGCCTCCCCAGCAGGATTGGGAGTATCAACCATAGGTGCCGGTGGTTGGTCAGCAGCTACATCAGGTACGGCTTCAGGAGCAACAGCCTCAGCAACAGGCTGTGCACTGGCCTCAGCTACAGGCTGTGCACTGGCCTCAGCTACATCAGATACGGCTTCAGGAGCAACAGGCACAGCTTCAGGCACATCAGCATCCATAGCCTCTGGTTGAGTGGCCTCCATAGCTGCCTCTGCTCCTGTCGTAGCTTCTTCAGCCACGGGCGCAGTTGAAGGTGCTTCAGCCACCGCCACCGTAGTCTTCTCTTCAGCTACAGGCTGTGCGCTGGCCTCAGCTACAGCCTCAGCTACAGGCTGTGCACTGGCCTCAGCTACTGCTGCTGGAGTGGTTTCCACCTCCATAGCACTAGCCTCCTCGGGTGCCTTGATGCTCTCTACTACCGCAACAGTAGGGGCATCAACTTCCACAGTAGCAGACGCATCACCTTCTGCAGGTGCTGGGGCAGGCGCATCCTCCTCCATTGCCTGTGGTGCTGATGAGGGTTCGGCTTCTGCTGCTGCTGGCTTCTCGGCCTGCTCTGCTGCTGGTGCAGCATCTTTTGGTGCCACCGCCGGTGCTGCTGCATCCTGTGGTGCTCCCTCCGCCGCTGCCGTGTCCTTTGGTGCAGCATCCTTCGCTGCTGTCGCTGTATCCTTTGGAACCTCTGCAGGCGCAGGCGCGGGATTTGCTGCCTTGGCGACAGCTTGTGTTGCAGTTCCTGATGGTCCTGCGCTAGTATCAGCCTTCTTAGTGGTGGTGACCGCAGGAGGATTCCGTCCGTTGATGATGAATTCTCGATGCTTCTCCAGCTCTGCGACCACTTCATCTTCATCCTGCAGTAAATATAGCAGGCAGGGCTGGCTAGGTAAGAGGGTGTTTCCATGAGCCGGTTATCGCGGCCAGTTAAGTTGGGTAACCAATTAGTTATCCACACGTAGGCCCGAACTCTCGACGAACGAAAAATTAACCAGTTTCTGTTCACACGAGCATTTGTGCTCGCAGTTTGCGTTCGGTCAGTTTGGTCATATAATGCTGTCGTGTATAGCCTCGATTTTTTGAATTTTGCGTAAAAGACAAGCTATTTCCGGGCCGTGCTCGGCCGTGCTCCCCAGCATTATCCGTGCTGTGAAGCAAGTGACTTCGAGGCTCCAAAGCGCTCCGCAGAGACCCGTCGATCGAGTTAGCTGATATGGCTGGGTGAGAAGTGGCTGCTGATGATCAACATCTTCTCCGCCGATGCTTTCTTGCATGCTGCTCTAGAAAATTCGAATCTGCGGGAATTGAAGCTAGCGTCGCCAATAAATCTCACAGTTCGTAAGCCAAACGAACTCAACAAACCACACAACCATAACCTACAACTAGGGGGGTAGTTATGGTTACCTCGAAAATGTTTATCTCGAAAATGGTTATCATAACTGGGCGAGATGACTGACTCGGAAAAGTGCCCTGTAAACACTTCGCAGTTAGTAATCTGTACGACATGACCATAAATGGCCGAGATAAACGGCTCGTGTAAACGCCCTGTAAGCTGCATGCCTGCATCGCTGTATGCCACAACATCACGAGGTTTGTTTTGCACAAGCCTACACATGTAGCCGCACAGGAAAACAAAACAATTATGCAACAAAACCAATAAAGTTAAATAAGGGCAGATACGGAAGGTTTGCTTACCCTATAGATCAGGTCGTTCATCCGCCATATCTGGAGAGAGCCTCCACCTGTCTCCTCCTCCACGGTATCGTCGCTCACACTGAGCATCGTCCAAGGTAACAGCTCGCTGCGACTCCACTGGAAGTCCACCACCTTCTACTCGGATTGACATGGGAGGTGGGGCGGGGAGTGGGGTTAGTGGTCGGGGGTGGGAAGAGAGAGAAGGGGTAGTGGAGTACCCCTTTTACATGTGGCCCAAAGCTGTTTTCCGAGCAGTGAAGTCTAAGGATCTAGGGATCTAAGTTGGATTCTTCAAAAAGAGAAATCAACAATAAGAGGAGAAGCGAGATAGAGGCATAGCCCTTTCCTGAGGCATGCATCTGCCTGCTGGCAGAAATATGAGTTTATACGAACCCTGTATGGAGCCTGGCTTGGCTTCCTTCTTGGTCGCCAGCTCAGCAGACAAATTAGTGAACGGCTCAAGTACACGGCTACTAGCAGCACCTTGAACAACCCCCTGGTGACAATGCCCGACCAAACCTACCCCTTTTCTGTGTCCAGCATGCTGAAAACAGTTTGGACAGCTGTACTACATGTGTACATGTGTACATGTGTAGTGCAATGCATGCACACCTCAAAATTGTGCTATGCAATGCCCGACAAAGCTTGAAAGGGCAGCCTGATAATCCGACAAAACCCAACCTGAAAATGTCTGACAAATCCTACTCCTTTTCTGTGGCCCGCATGCTGGCAAAACGTTCGGGCGGCCCCTGCGTGGAGGCTGTACTGCAGGTGTACATGTGTACTGCAATGCATGCACACCTCAAAATTGTGCAAAGCAATGCTAAACAAAACTTGAAAATGCAGCCTGACAAACCGCTACCTGACAATGTCCGACAAAACCTACCCCTTTTCTGTGGCCCGCATGCTGGAAAATGAGTTCAGGAGGCCCCGGAGTGGAGGCTGGCTTGGCTCCCTTCTTGGTCGCAGGCTCAGCAGACTGATTGGTGAACGGCCCATCTGGGTTCATCTTCCAAATCATCATCAACCTGTCCTCTCCTCCACTTGCCAGCACACCCTGCTCAGTTGGTAGGGGGAAGCTGGTCAGCACTTGGGTTTAGGTGGTGCAAAGTAATGATAACGCCTGGTGGGGCGTGGTATTAAGGGAGCCCCATCTTCAACGGTAGGGAACGGGCTGCTACTTTACCTAGACAAAGCTACCATGGCGGTTGACAGCGACCGCGAGCACTAGAGCATACCTGCAGGGATTCAAACCTGGCACCCTCTTCGTTTAAGGACGTTTTTGTGGTGCAGGTGGTTTAAGAAACGAAGTGCTGACCAGCACACCCTGCTCAAATGGTAGGGGGAAGCTGGTCAGCACTTGGGTTTAGGTGGTGCAGGTGGTTAAGGAAAAGAAGTGCTGGCCAGCACACCCTGCTCAGTTCAATCGATAAAAGGGAGCGAGACCTAGTCAAAGCAAATTGCAGACAGTTTTGCCTATCGGAGCGACAAATTGCTGGCTGGAGCCATGTATTCAAGTTCATGTGAGAGGACATACCCATATACCTTTCATTCGGATTTGGGGCCAACACTTCCAGTAGTAGATTCACAACAAAACAAAGGACATCAAACACCAGACAAGGACAAGTTCTAGGCGGCGGCACACGCCACGCAAAAAATGGCGGAGAGTATACGTTATCGGAACTTCAGGTGGCAATGGAATGGAGCGGACCCAAGCAAGTTAGGTATGAAACAGTTGACTGACATGGCAGGCTTTGTTTGGTCGTCAGTCGGTTGGGCAGGGTAAAGACCCAGCATCCATAATTTCAAGTAGTGCTTCTTATTTCTATTTAAGGTGTGGGGTGGGGGGGTCAGCCCTCCTCAGTTTTTTTAGGCGGGGGGGGGGGGGGGGGAGATATTGTTTTCCTCCTCCTGGCCGGAGCCATGTAACCCAGCTCAAGTATGTAAGTTCAAATACTTACTGGCTGCGTGGGATGCCATTCAAGCCGGATCACACTTCCAGTGTGCACCCTCAAGCATGCCACACACACCACATGCCCCCCCCCCACCCCCACCCCCCCCTAGGTACTTCAAGGCTGCGTTAGATGCCACTCAAGCCAGATCACACCTCCAGTGTGCGCACCATAATGTGAAGACCCAGAATCCATACAAACTTCCGTGCCTCCTATTTCTATTTTAGGCGTGGGGTGGGGTGGGGTAGGGGGAGTCAGCCCTCAGGTTATGGAGGTGGTGGTGGTGATCTTTTTTCTCCTCCTGGCTGGAGCCATGTAACCCAGTTCAAATATGTAAGTTCAAATACTTACTGGCTGCGTGGGATGCCATTCAAGCCGGATCACACCTCCAGTGTGCACCCTGAAGCATGCCACACACTCCTTGGAGGTGGCCACCTTGCGAGCATCCCAGATTCGAAGACTGCCATCTTGAGCACCTGAGAGAGAACAAGCAAGGGCACGTCTTTAAGCCAGTACTTGAAGGTTGAGTGGCGTACGGGTTAGAATGGTCACCACAACCGAGGGAGTCCCCGATCGAATCTGCACTCTGACATGTGCTCTAGAAATCCCTGGTTTCCGTGGTTATTGCACGGGGGGTAATTGTTCGCTGCAATTCGCAGATGGTTAGACGCCAAACCTGGCCGATAGAACCTTGCACAATTAGTATTATTTAAAAACCGGTGCTTGGCCCCAGTGAAAGCAAACGGCATGGGCCCCTCAACCTCACGCCTCGTAATAAGGCGTACTAATTATTGATTACAACCGGTGCTTGGTGGTTGGCACCAGTGAAATCAAACGGGCTGGGCCCGCTCAACCTAACGCCTCGTAATAAGGCGCACTATTTATTAACTTAAATCGGTGCTTGGTGGTTGGCACCAGTGAAATCAAACGGGCTGGGCCCGCTCAACCTAACGCCTCGTAATAAGGCGTACTATCTATTTACTTAAACCGGTGGTTGGTGGTTGGCCCCAGTGAAAGCAAATGGGCTGGGCCCCTCAACCTCACGTCTCGTAATAAGGCATACTATTTATTTGTTCAAACCGGTGCTTCCTAACCTTCAGCAGACATCCAAGTGCTGATATTCCCAACTGTAATCTGCTATTTTTGTGGTGCTTTCTGATAAGACTACGGTGACTATAGCTAGCTCCGGCTTACGCTGTGGTGTCCTTAACATCACGTCCTGTGAGTAAATGTATTACACGGATGTAACAATTTCAATTTCTGATAAGACTGTAACAGCCTCTTTTCCTGGCGCTAGAATCTTCAACTGACCATTTTTTTCTTCAAATCTGAAATTGATTTTTTTCTAGCTACATGTTCTTGTATATATAGCTAAATGCCTCTTTCAGGGACAGCGTTTTATAGCTTTTAAGGGACATTTGGGCAAAACAACTGTTTCCAATTTTGTGTATAATTCAATCCAAAACAACTGTTTTCACTTGTGCGATAATCTGGGCCAAAACGGGGTCCAAAAGTAGCAATCACTGCATGAAGCAGAAAAATCCCTTGGAATTGACGTTATTGTACGAAGGCCCATGCAATCCATGCTCAACCACCACATACCCATGGATTGTCAACAGGCGCAGACTCCTGCCCATGCACAGGGCGGGCATTCCAGTGCAGCTGAAAGCTATGGGATTGACCCAGTGACTGGAGGATGGAGCTGGCTGGAAGCTGTCATGCGTAGCCAAAAAATAATCAGTTACTCCTGCACATGCACAACATCCCCTTCCAGATATTCCCACCGTTGTATATGGCGATTGCTCCTTCTGACCCCGTTTTCGCCCCAATTGCTGCTGTAAACAAAAAAAGTTGCGGCCCTAAGTGGCCCTACAAAGCTATACAAAGGCTGTCCCTGGAGGAGGCCTAAACCATAAGCTTCTAGGCAGCTCCCTGAGCTGGCGACTGAGCTACACCCTAATATGTTAGCAGTTCTGTACAGTTGCTTGAGTCAGCTACAAGGAGCCCTAGGTTGAATTAGGATTGGCTAAACAGCCAGACAGGGGAGCTGCAAGTTGCACCAGATGAAGCACTCTGCACATGGCACAGCAACATGCAACAGATAAAGCACACAGCACCAATATCCCTTTCATGATATTATTTTTACTTGCGACGTGTCACAAATTCTCATCTCATGCAAGTGTTTGATTCTTTGTGGCGTGTCACAAATTCCCCTCTCATGCAAGTGTTGGATTTTTTGCAACTTGTCACAAATTCCCCTCTCATGCAAGTGCATGATTTTTTGGGACGTGTCACAAATTCCTCTCTCATGCAGGTGTTTCATTTTTTTGCTTTCAATTCCACTCTCATGCAATTGTGTGTGTTTTAGAGCGCCGCGTCGCAAATTGAGCGACACAGTGCGACCCCAGTGCGACGCGCTGCCCCCTGAACCCCCTAGGACTCTGCGCTTCGCCATATACCGTGCTGCAAAACAATCCTGAAACCAGGCTTGCGTCACAACTTATGCTACAGTGGGTTGGCAACGGAACAAAAGGTGGCAACGGACTGGAGATGACCCAAGCCAGTTAGTTATGGGACAGTTGGCTGACGTGTCAGGCTTCAATTTTTTGGTCGGACGGTCAAACGGGCAAATGGGTAACCCTGGGGGCTCCCGCCCCCCAGAAGGGGGCCTTAGCCCATAACTGCACTTACCAGTAGCTACTAGGTGTCCTGTTGTGCTGTCCCAGTCCACACATTGGATGTCTTGGCCTTTTCCATGCGCCAGCTCTATAGAGGACACTGGAGCTGTGCCTGATCGCGTGTCCCAGAACATGACCATATGGTCGTCTCCGACACTGCATAACTGCTCCGTGCTATCAGGCTTGAACACAACATCCTCCACAGTGTCCTTGTGTCCCTTCAGCTTGGTCCTGGCAGCCAACTCTGGCTCCTTGCCCCCCGTAGTCGGGCCAGATGACAGTACAGTTTCCATGTGGTCCTGAACAGACCATAGCAGTACAAGCTTATCGTTTCCTCCACTTGCTACAAAGGGAGCCACTCGACTGGTGGCCAGGGGGAAGAGCGCATCTTCTTCATGCCCTGTCAGCTTCAGGTCAGCGACCGAGTTTGGGGGGAGCTTGCTAGAGCCTTTCTCCCGTGTTCTGCTAGGCTGCTTGTCCATGTTCCACAGGAACAGCTCAGGGGAGTCGGTGTGGGTGACCACCAGGCCGGGGTGCTGAGGGATCTCGCGGATCTTGTTCACCTGTGGGTGGGAGAGAGTGGGCAGGGTGAGTAGGGGAATCCGTGTGGGTGACCACCAGGCCGGGGTGCTGAGGGATCTCGCGGATCTTGATCACCTGTGGGTGGGAGAGAGTGGGCAGGGTGAGTAGGGGAATCGGTGTGGGTGACCACCAGGCCGGGTGCTGAGGGATATACGGATCTTACTTACCTGGGTGGGGAGTGGGTGTAGGAAGGGGAGGGGATAAGGGTGGTGGTGGAGGTGGAGGAGGGAGGGGTATGGGTGGTGGTGGTGGTGTAGTGGGGGGGGGGGGGGGGGGGGGGATATAAGAGGTGGAAGGAAAGGGGGAGGTGGAGGCACTGGTCGAGGAAGAGGCACTGGCGGTGGTGGTGGGGAGGGTGCGCATGATTTGGAAGTGGGAAGTGGGGCAGGCAGGCGGGCGGGAAGGGATGTTATAGCTGTGTACTTGAGAGGATACCAAGAGGTGTGAGACAGGACACAAAGAGATGTGCTCACCAGCGTAACAGACATTACACCAAAAGCATAGTGTTTGGAGTATCCAGGCAAGTACCCTGTCATTAGTTGGACTCAATAATAACACGACCACTGAAGTGCGCTGAACCCCACACCCTTCAGCTCATGAACCCCAACAGCAGAGCTTTTCCCCGCTACATGCAGCTATCGCTACCTGAGACCCTGTTTTGGCCCAAAGTTTTGCTACCCCACACCCTTTAACTCACAAACCCCAACAGCAGAGCTTTCCCCCCACTACCTACAGCATTCGTTACCTGAGGGCCTGATTTGGCCCAAACTTTTGCTACCCCACACATTTAAGCCCACCAACCCCAACAGCAGAGCTTTTCCCTGCTACATGCAGCTATCGCTACCTGAGACCCTGTTTTGGCCCAAAGTTTTGCTACCCCACACCCTTTAGCTCACAAACCCCAACAGCAGAGCTTTCCCCCCACTACCTACAGCATTCGTTACCTGAGGGCCTGATTTGGCCCAAACTTTTGCTACCCCACACATTTAAGCCCACCAACCCCAACAGCAGAGCTTTTCCCCGCTACATGCAGCTATCGCTACCTGAGACCCTGTTTTGGCCCAAAGTTTTGCTACCCCACACCCTTTAGCTCACAAACCCCAACAGCAGAGCTTTCCCCCTACTACCTACAGCATTCGTTACCTGAGGGCCTGATTTGGCCCAAACTTTTGCTACCCCACACATTTAAGCCCACCAACCCCAACAGCAGGTTTTTTTCCTGCAACCTATAGACATCGTTTTCTGAGACCCTGTTTTGGACCAAAGTTTTGATACCCCACACATTTCAGCCCACAAACCCTCAACAGCAGGGTTTTTTCCTGCAACCCACAGAGATCGCTTCCTGGGACCCTGATTTGGCCAAAACTTTTGCTACCCCACACATTAAAGCCCACCAACCCCAACAGCAGTGGTTTTTCCTGTAACCTGTAGACATCGTTTCCTGAGACCCTGTTTTGGACCAAACTTTTGATACCCCACACATTTAAGCCCACAAAACCCCAACAGCAGGGGTTTTTCCTGCAACCTACAGAGATCGCTTCCTGGGACCCTCATTTGGCCCAAACTTTCAATACCCCACACATTTCAGTCCACCAACCCCAACAGCAGCCTTTTTTCCTGCAACCTACAGAGATCGCTTCCTGGGACTCTGATTTTGCCAAAACTACCCCACACGCTTAAGCCTACTAACCCCAACAGCAGTTTTTTTTCCTGCAACCTGTAGAGATCATTACCTGGGCCCTTGATTTGGCCCAATCTTTCGCTATCCTGGGAGCTGAATCCTGATTTCGAACCCAATCACTACCCAGCACCCAATTTGCAAGGCCCAAAAATCTACGTCTTCCAACTTGCAGACAGTGGGTGTGGTGGGATTTGTTTTCAAATCAGAAGTATTTTTAGTTCTATGGGTTAAGCCTCCTCCAGGGACAGCGTTTTATAGCTTTTACAGCTTTTAGGGCTAATTTTTGTGGAGCTGGTGTTGGGTTCTTCATTTGGGTCAAAACAGGGTAAAAGTAGCGATCGTAATATATAGCGGAAAACAACCGTGATGCGTAGCCCTTCAAATAAACAGCGTTTAAAATCTGGCCGCACCTCTCCGGGATGGAAGACGACCTTCTGATCTTTGATGTACGGACATCTCGAGAATTCATTCCAGTTGGAGACAACCTCACTAGAGCAGACATGGGGCTGCGAGGTTTGTTGGGTGGGTGGGTGGGTGGGTATTGGGTGTTGGTGGTTTGTTGTTGTTGTTGTTGTTGTGCGTGGGGGATTTATTGATGGTGGTGGAAGGGGTTTGTTGGAGAGGGGTGGGTGGGGGTGGGTGGGGTGGGGGTACTGGTGGTGGTGGGAGGGGTTGGTTGTTGTTGTTGTTGGTTTGTTAGGGTACTGGTTTGTTGGGGATGGGGTGGTGGGGGCTTGTTGCTGTTGTAGGGGGTGGAGATGAGGGTTTTGTTGGGGCGGGAGTCGGGAGTTTGTTGTTGTTGTTGGGGGGGGGGGGGGGGGGGGGGGGGGGGTGGGGGGGATGGCGATATGAGTACCATCATATAATTCCTGAGCAGATTGTGTTTTGAAAGATTGTAAACAACCAGACTTCTGCACATGCTTTATTCTTCATCATGATACAAAAAAAATTGTTTCCCAAAGAGGATGTTGTTATTATTACTCGCAGCAAGCAGGACACTGGATTGGGCAACAGAAGATGGTAAAGATGTGATGTGCATATCAACTGATTTATAGCCTTAAGATTCAAGACGGGACTTTGAATTCACCCCCATGGATTACCACACCCACCCACCTGCCTGCCAAACACAATAAATAATAGCTCAAACATCGCTCAACAGGCACTATATGGCATGTAGTGCACAGGGCTGACCTCCAGAAACTTGAGAAGTGCATTAATAGTGGTGTTCTGTGGGTGGAGGGTGATTAGCAGTTGACAGGTTGCAAGCCATATGAGTATACTGGCCAGATTGCTCAAGAAGAGAGCATTCCTAATGACACACCTTGCAGACGTCGACGTTTGCTGAAATCAGTTTCTGGGGCTCCGAGTTGTCTGTCTGCAGGTAGATGGCAAAAGTGCGTGAGATGGGCGGGAGATGATCCGGGACGGAGAGCATGGGCAAAAATCAAGCAGGGCGCATCTTCTTGATTTGATGAGCGTGAATTGCGCGAGATGGCGGGAAAAGTAATCGCAGATTGGATAGCAGTTGTGCAATGAGAGACAACGTACCTGCTCAGAGAAGTAGGCGCGGCATCGGACCTTGTAGGAAAATTCTTCTATTATCGAGCCCCACCTAAGTACGAGAATGCCATCAACGATCAATAATGACGATCTCGACGAATTGGGAAATCGCTGTAAGGGCGTAGGGTTGCATCACACCTGCATGCTTGAGTGGGCCAAGACAAATTGTGGTGCGAGAAAGAATCGTAGAGGAGTGGCGCAAGCTGTTTTTGCCACAATGAAAAGTCGATGTCCGATATGGTCGCCTTCGACATCTTTCTAACGGATGGAAGAACCAATAGCGATGCTTTGATTTGAGCCTGGATTCAAACCAAAAGCTTCAGCGCAGAAATTTGCCGAGTCGTACCGGAAATGTGTTGGGACGTACGGATTCGAGGGGCCAAGCCACCTGTTTGATTGACACACCCTCCCAGGACTAGAGTGTGTGTGTTGTGGGTGGGGGGGGGGGGGGGGGGGGGGGAGTTTTTTTTTTTTTGTTTTTTTCTCTTTTCCTCTCGCTCTATCTCCTCTCTTGTGTTGTTCTATCTCTGATCTCTCTCCTCTCTCTCCTTTGTCGTCTCTGAGGCGTGTGTGTGTGTTGTGTGTGTGGCACATCGCCATCGACATGGCCATCGCCGCACTCTGCCATATTATTTCCGCCCATCTCATACTCTACAAATCTGCAGTCATGGAGTCGCTTTCATGCCCATGTACATAAGCCATCACAACAAGCAGCATGAGCAATACACCGATATCATCGAAACCTAGCACTGCCCGACCCCCACCAGTTTCTTCATTTAATGCTTCCTCAAAACTTCCAGTTATCATCCCCTTAGGATGTGAGCGATGGTTCAGAGTCAATTCGGTCGTTCAAACAGAAGATACGCGCAAGCGCACATTCGAGTCGCATGCCCAGGGTGCGAGCGCCATCCTAGGCCAGCGCGTAGTCAAGAGCGCAAGTAGCAGCATCCATGCAGGAGCAAGGTATAGCAGCTTGTGGGCGGATTCAAATTTGCCCTCCTTCTCTCCTGCGTTAGCCGTATCACGCACCTCCAAAAACACTCTAGCTAGTGCGTCCGAGGCATCCAACTCCAATTATGCTGCTTCCGGGAATGATGACCTCCCGGAATCGCGCAATTCACCTGGCGGGAATGACGAGGGGGACTTGGCCGTCATGCCAGCTCATTCTAGGGTCATGGACACCGCCCACGCAGCCTCCAGTGGTGAAGCAAGCGACTCCAACTCGGCTTGCGTTTCTTCGCTCTCTGTCCCCTCCACACAACCCTTCCGGTCCGATGGCTATCAGGCAGCAGCTGCATTGGGGCTGGGGTGGGAATTGGAGCAGCCACAGCATGGGCAGGCCTTGCATGGCTCAGGGGTCAGCGGTCAACCCAGTCCAACAGGATCGGGAGGGTCAGGAGCACCCCAAGCATCCCAAACCTACCACCCTATGCAGAGTGTACAACAGGCGAACACAAGCATGCGTATGTGGCTTGATTGCAACGCCAACAATCCGCCCCACTCCTCCCGATTCACCTCCCTCCCTCCTCCCAAGGTTGACCCTAAGCAAGGTAGTTCTGGTACTAACCCTTGGCATGCCTCAACTACCTCAACTGACTCCACGCCCCAAAAAACCTCCACCACTCATCCACGCACCCTCAGCTCTGAACCCCCAAGTCCAGCTTGGTTGAAAGTCAAAGACCAGCTGAGTCCAACAGGCTCTGCTGACGCAGCCTCTCGGGTCAACGCAAAGCTAACAGCAGGTGACTTGACCACAGGAAGGTACTCAGAGCATCCTCACTCATCCCTCTCTTCAGCCCCGGCTCCCACTCTTTTTCTCCAGCTCTGGGTGGGGTCAAACTGGGAGGGCGTTTCTAGGTTGCAGGCCCTCCCCGCCGGCCCCATCCAGAATGTCCTCTTGCTACCCACTCAGCTGCACACCAGCCAGCCACTGCCAACGCCTGTACCTCTCAAGGAGATGCAAGTACAGTCTGTATCCCAGCTGGCACCAACACCTGTACCTGCCAAGGAGGCGGAAGTACAATCCGTACCCGAGCCGCTGCCAACACCTGCACCTGTCAAGGAGGCAGAAGTACAATCTTCCCAGCCAGCACCAACATCTGTACCAGCAAGGAAGAAGAAACCCCAGCTAAGGACTTCATTCCAGGACCTCCTCTTGGTGCCCACACAGCCGCCCATCAGCCAGCCTCTGCCAACACCTGTACATGTCAGGGTGGCAGAAGTACAATCCGTATCCCAGCCACTGCCAACACCTGCACCTGCCAAGGAAACAGAAGTACAATCTTCCCAGCCAGCGCCAACATCTGTACTGGCAAGGCAGGAGAAGCCCCAGCTAGGGCCTGCAGTCCCAAAGCCAGGTTACTGGATCAGGGAATCGCCTCAGTCCTACCACCTAATTCCGCTTAGCTGGATCACTAACCACATCAAGCAGACCACCAGCCTGGCAAAGCTGGCAGCGATGCTGGCGGTGCACTCATCCAGGCTGGACGAAATCCACCTCACTGCCGCTCTGGACCAATTTGCTGACCTGTCACGATCCGCAGGTGTGTGCACTTGTATAAACCATGCTGACTTGTCATGATCCATTGTGTAGGCGGTACGATATCACACATTTGCTAAGATAACACCAGTGCTGAAATTTGATATGCTGCTATGTGAGGTGCTGTATGCTTGCCAAGGTGCTGTAAGATCACCAACCCCAGCACTGAGGGTGACCTATCCACCCAGGAGCAGCAGGACCTCATACCTAACCTCAATGCCATACTAAATCCGACAACCTTCATCTGAAATTCGATTTCTTTTTTAATGCGCGCCCTACTGTCTGATCGTCTCTGCAGGCCGAATAATCACCGACGCCCAGCGATGAGGGTGACCTATCCACCCAGGATTAGCAGGAAGGCCTCATCCCTAACCTCAATGCCATACTGAACCAAAAAAACTTCATCTGAACTTCAATTTTCTTGTGTAAAGGCGCGCCCCACTGACTGCCTGATCCTCTCTTCATGCCGAAAAATCACCTACGCTCAGCAATGAGGGTGACTTATCCACCCAAGATTAACATGACTTCATCCCTAACCTCTATGTCATACTGAATTTAAAAAACTTCATCTGAACTTCGAGTTTCTTTTTTAATGTCTGCTCCTCTCTTCAGGCCGTAAAATCACCGACCCCAGCGATGAGGGTGACCTATCCAGCCAGGAGCAGCAGGAGCTCGTCTCTAACCTCCTGGACAGACTGCTGCCCCTGGTTCCGGAGCTGAAGCCCAAGGGGGTGCGGGTCACCCTGTGGGCCCTAGCTACCCTTAATGTCTACCATAAGGAGGTTATCTGTGCCCTGATGGACCACACCGAGGACACGCTCGAGAAATTCAGCCACAATGAGGTGGGATAGAATGGTTGTATGAGTGGGTGTGGGGTGGGGGGGGGTATGAGTGTGTGTGTGGGGGGGGTTATCTGTGCCCTGATGGACCACACCGAGGACACGCTCGATAAATTCAGCCACAATGAGGTGGGATAGAATGGTTGTATGAGTGTGTGTGGGGTGGGGGGGGTGGGGGGGGGGGTATGAGTGTGTGTGTGGGGGGGTTATCTGTGCCCTGATGGACCACACCGAGGACACGCTCGATAAATTCAGCCACAATGAGGTGGGATAGAATGGTTGTATGACTGGGTGTGGGGTGGGGGGGGTGGGGGGGGGGTATGAGTGTGTGTGTGGGGGGGGTATCTGTGCCCTGATGGACCACACCGAGGACACGCTCGATAAATTCCAGCCACAATGAGGTGGGATAGAATGGTTGTATGAGTGTGTGTGGGGGGGGGGGGGGGGGGGGGGGGTTATGAGTGTGTGTGGTGGGGGGTTATCTGTGCCCTGATGGACCACACCGAGGACACGCTCGATAAATTCAGCCACAATGAGGTGGGATAGAATGGTTGTATGAGTGTGTGTGTGGGGTGTGTGTGTGTGGTGGTGGGGGGGGGGGGGATGAGTGTGTGTGTGTGGGGGGTTATCTGTGCCTTGATGGACCACACCGAGGACACGCTCGAGAAATTCAGCCACAATTAGGTGTGATAGTGTAGTTGTTGTGAGCGTGTGTGGGTGTAGGGGTAAGGGTGGGGGGATATAGTAGTTGAATGAGTGTGTGTGTGGGGGGGGGGGGTGGGGGGGGGGGGGGTGGGGGGGGGGGGGGTTAGGGGTGTGGGGTTTGATTATTATGTTTCCTTCTTTTTTTTTTTTGGTTTTTTTTTTTTTGTTTTTTGGTTGTTTTGGATTTTTTTTTCTTGTTGTATATGGTTGAATGAGTGGGTGGGTGGGCACCTGAGCAGACCCTGTCACATTTTAACAGGAAGAGCCATACTATCTATCAATGCCAATGCACCTACCGCTCATGTGTAACATAACCATTGCCAATGCACCTACCGCTCATCTGTAACATATATAATATATAACATAATAAGGTACAGTAGTATGAGCAGACCCTGTCACATTCTACATATCACATCGCACATGCCACTCACACACTCCCCCCCCCCCCCCCACACCACAGCACCGCACACTCCCTCATATAAAGGCAGAGTGGTATGAGGAGACCCTTGCACAGTCTACATGTCACATCGCACATGCCACTCACACACTCCCCCCCCCCCCACACACACACGTGATAGTCAACCATGTTTCCACCCGACACTGCCTCTGCAGTTTGCCATGAGCTTGCATCTTCTCTTGAACCATATATCATTGTATGTGCCACACACACACTCGCCTGTATCGTCTCTTTCACACACACACTCCCTCTCTCACACACACTCATACATGCACACACGCTCTCACACACACATACACTCTCTCTCACACACACACACACACACTCTCTCTCTTTCACACACACACTCCCTCTCTCACACACACTCATACTTACACTCTCTCTCTCTCTCTCTCTCTCTCTCTCTCTCTCTCTCTCTCTCTCTCTCTCTCCCTCTCCCTCTCACTCGCTCGCTCTTATACACACACACACACACACACACACACACACACACACACACACACTCACACTCACACACTCCCTTTCCCCGCCCACCCCCCACACACACACACTTATCTAGGTTGCCATGGGCTTGTGGGCGCTCACCAAGCTGCAAGTGAATGTGCGTCTGGAGCTGCTGCTGTCTCTCTCACACACACACACTTTCTCTCCCACTCACATACCAACACACACTCTCTCACCCCCCCCCCCCCACACACACACACACACACATACACACACTCTCTTTTCTCACACACTGCCCCTGCTATGTAGGTTGCCATGAGCTTGTGGGCGCTGACCAAGCTGCAAGTGAATGGGCGTCAGGAGCTGCTGATGTCCCTCAGTGAACTTATAGCTGGGTACAATTGGATGGACGGGATTGCAGCAAAGGACTTTGCTCAGGTACGTGCCGAAGCCACTGATTTATATTATGATATAACATTATAAATGCGTTTATATATTTGTGTGCGTGCAGTATGTGAACATTGGACGGAATCACAGCAAAGGACTTTGCTCAGGTGGGTGCTGAAGTCACTATATATATATATACATATGTGTGTGTGTGTGTGTGTGTGTGTGTGTGTGTGAACATTGGACGGAATCGCAGCAAAGGACTTTGCTCAGGTGGGTGCTGAAGTCACTAGATTATATATATACATATGTGTGTGTGTGTTTGTGTGTGTGTGTGTGTGTGTGTGTGTGAACATTGGACGGGATCGCAGCAAAGGACTTTGCTCAGGTGGGTGCTGAAGCCACTGGATTTTATATGTATATATATTTACAGGGGTGTTCAAGAAGTTTTTTTAGACACCCATGCTATGAACACCTCCCGTGTATATATATATATATATATATATAATATATATATATATATATTGTGTGTGTGGTTGTGTGTGTGTGCAGTATTTGAACATTATATATTAGCCCAGTACTTTGCCCAGGTGGTTGCTGCAGCCACTGGATTATATAACAAAATACAATAATATTTACAACTACTTATTGCAGTAAGTGAACATTGGATCGCTGCACAGTACTTTGCCTAGGTGGCTGCTATGTCATGTTCACCTGAAATCGATGGAATGGAATTCCTAGTAAATGCATGCACATAAGCATATTAGTATGTACGTTTATGCCAGACTTATCTGCCCCCCACCCACCCACCCACCCACCTCCACCACACACACACACACACTCAGGCTGAAGTATCCCCCCCCTACCACACACACCCACACACCCATCCCCAGATATTGTGGTGCTCCTCTCGCCACCCAGCGACTCTATCCCCCCCCCCCCCCCCCCCTCCCCCCTCCCACTTGACACCCCACGAAGGCTCTCACAGCACTGTGCAGTGCCCTCCCCACCCACCCACACACCCACACCCACCAACACCCCCACACCCACACCCACACCCCCATCCCCATCCCCAGATTTTGTGGTGCTCCTCTCGCCACCCAGCGACTCTGTCCTCTGCCGCCTTGTCAGCTCTGGTCTCAAAATCGATTCTATGGCGATTCAGATGTCCACCTGCAATCAGTGGAAATGAATATATTATTTTATTTTATATATATAATAATATAATATATTGTATATATTATAATATTATTTGAAGGCATTCCTAATATATGCTCATAAATAAGCATACTTGATATACTCTTATGCCAGTATTATGTGTAGGGAACGGCAACGGATATTAGTGTTTGACAAAACAAATATTAACTAATATTATTAAAGTGTCACAATAATATTGGTTTTTCAAATAAATTCGAAATTCTGGTGAGACGGCTCGTCCAACTAATATGATATAAGATTATGTACTATAATTTCTTCACTTATATTATATAACATAGCCGACCCCTACTTATGTGTCCATCCCCCCCCACCCCACACCAGGCCACTCCCCCGCACCACGCCCAGACTGGAGTGTCCCCCCCCTACCCCACACCCCCACACCCCATTCCAGGCCACACCCCTGCAGCACGCCCAGACTGGAGTGTCCCCCCCCCTACCCCACACCCCCACACCCCCATCCCAGGCCACACCCTGCAGCACGCCCAGACTGGAGTGTCCCCCCCCCTACCCCACACCCCACACCCCCCCCACACCCTCACAACCCCCCATCCCAGGCCACACCCCCGCACCACCCCCAGACTGGAGTGTCCCCCTCCTAACCCGCACCCCCACACCCCCATCCCGGCCACACCCCCGCACATCCCCCAGACTGAGGATTCCCCCCCCCCACCCACCCTACCCCACACCCCACCTCCCTCCCAGGCCCCCCCCTCCCACCCCGACTGAAGTATCCTCCCCCCTACCCCGCACCCCGCCACCCCATTCCCATATATGTGGTACTTTTTTTTTTCTCCTCGCCCTCACGCTCTGTCTCCCCCCCCCTCCCCCCCCCCTACCCCGCCACCCCCCAACCCCCTCCCCCGATTTGTGTACTCTCTCTCGCCACTCTCGGCTCTGTCGTCCCCCCCCCCCCCCCCCCCCCCCCCCCCTACCCAGCACCCCCCCCCCGCCACAAGACACCCATCACCCAGATATTGGTGGTAACTTTCTCTCCTTCCTCTCGTCTCTCGGCCACCAGCGCACTATCTCCCCCCCCTCCCCCCGCACCCCGCCACATACCACCCATCCCCGATAATTGTGGTACTTCTCTCTCGCCACTCAGCGGCTCTGTCTCCCCCCCCCCCCCCCCCCCCCCCCCCCTACCCCGCACCCCGCCACACACCCATCCCCAGATATTGTGGTACTTCTCTCGCCACTCAGCGGCACTATCCTCCCCCCCCCCTACCCCGCACCCCGCCACACCCATCCCCAGATATTGTTGGTACTTCTCCGTACTGCTCTCGCTCACTCAGCGGCTCTGTCTCCCCCCCCCCCCCCCCCCCCCCCCCCCCCCCCTACCCCCGCACCCCGCCACACCCATCCCCAGATGTTGTGGTCCTTCTCTCGCCACTCAGTGGCTCTCCCCCCCCCCCCCCCCCCCCCTCCCCCCTACCCTCCCTCTCCCCCGCAGACGCAGACAGTGGTCGATCTCTTGTTCAAGCTGTATCCACTGAAGCAAGCCCTGCTGAGTAGACATACCACGAAGGCTCTCACAGCACTGTGCAGTGCCCCCTCCCCCCCACCCCCCACCCCTCACACACACCATCCCATCCCAGGCTACACCCACACCCCCACCCCCAGACCTGAAGTATCCCCCCCCCCCCCCTACCCTACATTCCCACACCCCCATCACCCCCGCACCCCCACACCATTCCATCCCCAGATATTGTGGTGCTTTTTTCGCTACACAGCGACTCTATCCCCCCCCACCCACCCACCCACCCACTTGACACACCACAAAGGCTCTCACAGCACTGTGCAGTGCCCCCCCCACCCACCCACACCCACACCCCCATCCCCAGATATTGTGGTGCTTCTCACGCTACCCAGCGACTCTGTCCTCTGCCGCCTTGTCAGCTCTGGTCTCTAAATTCGAGTCTATGGGGATGGAGATGTTCACCTGCAATGACGTGGCGCGTAGCCTGTACTGCTTCGCCATGCTGTCACCCAACCCCATCAAGGGTCTAGCATCCAAGACCCTGTACTTCGTACTGCAACCCACCCGCCAGCATGGCGCCATGGTGCCACAAAACTATTGCCAGGTGGCGTACGCCCTGGCGCGCTGGCGAATGGGTGCGCATCAGATCACAGCCAAGCCGGGCACGGATTCCACGTCCCCACCCAGCAACCGCATCAAGCGCCATCTACGGCCATCAGGCCGTATGAAGTTCCAGAAGGCCCTCAGACACGACGGTTCCAAACGGACAACATTGAAGCGCCTGACGCCGACTGAGAGAAATCACCGGCAGGTCCAGTACCGCCAGGCACTACGGGTGGGGTACACCTACGCAGCCCTGGAGTACACCTCCAAGCCCAAGCCTATCGTCGAGCGGGTGGCTCCAGCACTGATGGCCGGCTTCGAGCATGCACTGGTGCAATTTGTACAACGCGGGTCCAAGTGGCAGCAGTACCCAGCAGCCAACCACGGCCAACACAGTGAGGTCTCGGGTTCAAGCCAAGCCACACGGCGTTGGCAGGTATGGGAAACTTGGCCTCCACTAAACTAAGCCTCCACCAGTCTCCACTAAAGTAAACCCTAAACCCACCTAGACCCTGAACCCTAAACCCACCTAAACCCTGAACCTTTGAATAAAACCCTAAACCACTAAACCCTAAACCCCCTAAACCCCCTTCACATTAAGTGGTGGGTAAGTTAAGTGGAGGCGTGCGTCTCCAGCCCCTTTCTTCAATTTTAACTGCAGTACTTTAAAACGCAGCACTTAGGAATCAGGGCTGGTGAGCACAAACACACACACACAAAATAATCAAGTGCCCTTCTTATCCTTTTAACTGCAACTTCCCTCATGTAAGGCTTGTGCCCCCCCCCCCCCCCCCCACACACACACACACACACACACACACCCTCACCCCACCCTCACCCCACCCCATACCACACCCCACCACCCTCACACCACACCACCCCTTCTGTGCTGGCAGGAGCGCAACCAACGCCAGAACAGCTTCACAGCATGTCACCCCACCTCACACCACACCACACCATACCACCCTCACACCACACCACACCATACCACCCTCACACCACACCACACAACCCTCACACCGCACCACACCATACCACCCTCACACCACACCACACCATACCACCCTCACACCACACCACACCACACCATACCACCCTCACACCACACCACACAACCCTCACACCACACCACACCATACCACCCTCACACCACACCACACAACCCTCACACCACACCACCATCACCCTGCTCTGCCAGGAGCCCAGCCAGCGCCAGAAGAGCTTTACAGCACGTGAGCTGATCAGCTTGCTCAGTGACTTTGCTGACATGAGACACGCAGCTCAGAGCTTAACACCACCCTCACCTTACCCCCCCCCACCCATCCCCCCACCCCCTCAGTGCTGGCAGGAGGGCAGCCAACGCCAGAAGAGCTTCACAGCACGTCACCCCACCCCACACACCCCTCACCTTACACCACACCACCCTTTATGTGCTGGCAGGAGCGCAACCAACACCAGAAGAGTTTCACAGCACCCCACCCCACCCCACCACCATCCACTCCCACCCCACCCCACCCTCTGTGTTGGTAGGAGGGCAACCAAAGCCAGAAGAGCTTTACAGCACGTGAGCTTATCAGCTTGCTCAGTGACTTTGCTGACATGAGACACGCAGCTCCACCCTCACCCCACACCACACTACCCTCACACCACACCACACCACACCACACCATACCACCCTCACACCACACCACACCACACTTACCCCACACCACACCACCCTCACACCACACCAACCTCTATGCTGGCCGGAGCCCAACCAATGCCAGAAGAGCTTAACAGCACGTGAGCTGATCAGCTTGCTATGTGACTTTGCTGACATGTGACACGCAGCTCAAAGATTCACAGTGCGTCACCCCACACCACCCCACCCTCACCTCGCCCTCCCAACTCCCTTTGTGCTGGTAGGAGGGTAACCAATAGTGAAGAGCTTCATAGAACGTCCCCCCCCCCCCCCCACACACACCCCCACACCCCCCCCACACACACATCACCTTACCCCTCACCCCCCCCACACACACACCCTACCCCACCCCACCCCCCTCACCCCCCCTCTGCCCTGGCAGGAGCCCAGCCAACGCCAGAAGAGCTTTACAGCACGTGAGCTGATCAGCTTGCTCAGTGACTTTGCTGACATGAAATATGCAGCTCCACCTTCACCCTACACCACACCACCCTCACCCCTCCCCACCCCTTCTGTCCTGGCAGGAGCCCAACCAACGCCAGAGGAGCTTTACAGCACGTGAGCTGATCAGCTTGCTCAGTGACTTTGCTGACATGAGACACGCGGCTCTTAGGGACACAGTGCTGATTCTCATGTGGGAGCTGTCAGACAAGCTGCTGTACTGCTCTCTCAATGACATCATGTACCTCACGGACATCCTGGTGCACCTTGGAGAATCGCCCAGTAAGTTTTTTTTAGTGAAAGCCACTGAAAATATTAAAACGTGTGCCTCATTATTAGTGTCAGTGTCTCTTATTTCTTAGCGCCAGTGGCCTCACTGGCATCCTGGTGCACCTCGGAGAATCGCCCAGTAAGTGTGCGTGTCTTTTTTTCTTTTTTTAGTGAAAGCCGCTGAAAATATTAAAATGCGTGCCTTAGTAATAGTGTCAGTGTCTCTTATGCCTGAGCGCCAGTGACCTCACTGACATCCTGGTGCACCTTGGAGAATCACCCAGTAAGTGTGCGTGTATTTTTTTAGTGAAAGCTGCTGAAAATGTTGAAATGTGTGTCGTATTAAAATGTTGAAATGTGTGTCATTGTCTCTTATTTCTGAACGCCAGTGACCTCACTGACATCCTGGTGCACCTTGGAAAATCGCCCAGTAAGTTTGTGTGTATTTGTTTTGGAGAAAGCCGCTGAAAATGTTGAAATGTGTGCATTAGTATTAGTGTCAGTGTCAGTGCCTAAGCGCCAGTGACCGACCCCATTTAACGAATGGCTCAATGGAAGAGCTACTTGAATGATAAAGGTGCCGGGTTCGAATCCCCATGGGTGCGCCTTAGTGTTCGCGGTCGCTGTGAACCGCTGAGGTAGCTTTGTCCAGGTAAAGTAGCAGCCTGTTCTCTACCGCCGTAAGACGAGGCTCCCTTAATACCACGCCCCACCAAGCGTTGTCATTACTTGCGCTAGTGAGCTCAGTGTCATTGCTGGCATGGCTTCAGGCGTTATCATTACTTGCGCTAGTGACCTCAGTGTCATTGCTGGCATGGCTTCAGGCGTTATCATTACTTGCGCTACTGACCTCAGTGTCATTGCTGGCATGGCTTCAGGCGTTATCATCAGTACAGTAACTATTGTACAATTGAATTATCACTGTAGCACAAATTTAGGGCCCCCGTCAGTTAAACGATTGTTTGGGGTTCAGTTCATCAGTGCTTTTTCTTTTTAAGTTATTTCTATACGGTTGGGCAAGTCCCTTCAGCCTATTTGGCCTACCCCTGGACTGTAACATACATACATACATACATACATACATACGTACATACATACATACATACATACATACATACATGCATACATACATACATACATGCACACATACATAGTACAGTGGCTGTACTTGTGTGACTTTGCTGGCGTGTCTTTGCTAGCATGACTGGTGTTGGTGTTGGTGCTGGTGCCAGTGTGTGTACTTGCGCCAGTGACCTCCGTGTCTAAGCTGGCATGAGGCACCATGCTCAGCTGGGCTGTGGGCTACAGGTACACCAAACCACCCACCCACCCACCCACCACCATCCACGCAACACTACCCCCCTCCTTCCACCCCACCCACCCCAGGCACCATACTCACTGGCTTGGCCTTATGGTGCACCCACACACTCACCCCGCCCCTCCTCTACCACTTCCAACGCATCCAATACACTAACCCACCCATCCTATCCACCATCCACCTTCCCCATTCACTCCACCCACCCCACACCAGAATCAACTATGCTCAGCGGGTCTGTGGGCTACTGTTCACCAACCCTAACCACTCAATCACCCAACTAACCATCCATCGCCCACCCTACTCACCCCCCTCCCACCCTTAGACTACCCCCAACCCCCAACCCAACCCACTCCAGGCCGCCATGCTCAGCCCTGGGCTGTGGGCCACAGGTACCAAATTCCCCACACTCACCCCCGTCACCACCATCCCCCATCACTACCCCTCTCCCTCCCTCCACCTCCCACCAACTTCCATCAAGTCTCACCTTTCCTAACCGGTCCCTCCCACCCCCCCCGCTGCGCAGCCATGCCACTCAGCTGGGACTACATGGCCTTTCAGTAACCTCCCACCCCACCCGCGTGCTCGCTGCCGCATCGGCACTCACCACAAATCTCCCCGCCACACCACACAAATCCCCTCTCCTCTCTCCCCCACAACCATACCCCCTAATCACCATACCCACCCCACCCCACACACCACACGCTCACGCTGGGTCGATGGGCTAACAGGTAACCCCTCACCAACAAACCACCCATTAATTCACTGCACATCCCCCACCCACCAATCCCCCGCGCTCCCCCAAAATTCCATCGCCACCCGTCTCGTTCCCCCCCCCCCATCCCTAGCAACACCCCACCTCCTTCCACCAACCAAAATTCCACCTTCCACTCACCCAGTGCACCATACCTCAGCTGGGCTGGGAGCCATTTCTTGCAACCCCCTCCAACACACCATCACCCACACCCTCTACCACCCATCGCCTCAGCCACAACCACCTTCAACCTCTACCCATCCTACCACCCGCAAATCCCCCACTTACACACCTACCCCAGCACCAATATCTCAGCTGGGCTGTGGGCCTCACTTGGTGTCTACTATTCCCACTACACTCACCCACCTCACCACCATATTCCATATCCCTCTCCACTCACTATCCCCCTCCTCCTCTCCTCTCCACACCCCAGCCCCTTCAGTCGGTCCCCCACTCAACCCACCTCAACACTCCCCCCACGGCACTCCAAGTCTCAAGAATCTGGGCCCGCTTGGGCCCATTGGCTAGCACACACACCATACTCACTACCACAACCCATTCTAATCCTCATACCCTCCAACCCTCATTCCCGTCCCTCACATCCTCTACCATAAGAATCTTCGCCCTCACTAACCCCACTATTCCCTTCCCCTCCACCACCACCCCTCACATCCACCCCTCACCACACCCCATGCACGAACCCAAATTACTCATAACTTGTTGCTGCTCTAGTGGACCCAAATTGAGTTGTCACTTCCCCACACCAATCTATCTCACCCACGCAACCACCATCCGCCCATCACTAATCCCCCTCCTTCCTCCCCCCCCCACCCACCCCCAGGCACCATGCTCAGCTGGGCTGTGGGCCATTGGTGCACCCACTCACTCACCCACCCTCGACCATCCGCCCATCACTAACCCCCTCCTTCCACCCCACCCCCCCAGCACCATGCTCAGCTGGGCTGTGGGCCATTGGTACCCCCAACCCACAGAGCGCTGGACCAACAGCCAGCTAGAGGTGATGGCCTACTGCTTTGCCAAGATGTGGACAAACAGGAAAACCCCACCCCTCCCCCCACCCCCCGGGGCTTCCAGGCCGTTTCGAGAGGGGTGGGGTGGGAGGGAAGAGAGCCTGCCCCTGTGGTCGAGCCTCCTTCAGGTGTTAGTGCAGCGCATGCATACTGCATACCCATCAGAGGAGGCTGCTGGTGCTAGCACTGCCAGTCCTGGTGCTGAGTCGGGCGCTGGTGCTGGGTTGGGTGCTGGTGCTAACACTGCTGGTGCTAGTGCTGAGTTTGGCGCTGGTGCTAGGGATGGTGCTGCTCCTCTTTCGCGCTTTCAGCCTAGGTTATTCAAGACACGCAGCCGAGCCCAGAGCCAGTGGCAAGACTCCTTACTGGACCAGGCATCCTATTCCAAGTCGTACCCCCACTCGGGGAATCAACCAAGGTACGGATCTTGTCCCTGCAAGCCTAACTAGCCACTATTGGACTTTAACATACATACGTGCAACCCATTGGACTTGAGTACATAGAATGATGTATGGTCTATCCATCCTTTAACCTATTGATAATATAGACAGACCAGGCATCCTATTCCAAGTCGTACCCTCACTCGGGGAATCAACCAAGGTACGGATCTTGTCCCTGCAAGCCTAACTAGCCACTATTGGGTAACAACAAACATGCATACAGACCATTAGAGTAGTACTGTGCCTGGACCGCAATTAAATTGTGTGTCACCGTTTACCAGGCCAGGCATCCTTTAGTAAGTTGTACCTCCACTCGGGTAATCAGCCAAGGTACGGAATTTTTCCCTGCAAGCCTAACTAGCCACTATTGGTTAACAATAAACATAGATACAGACCATTGGAGTAGTACTGTGGCTGGACCGCAATTAAATTGTGTGTCACCGTTTACCAGGCCAGGCATCATATAGTAAGTTGTACCTCCACTCGGGTAATCAGCCAAGGTACGGAATTTTTCCCTGCAAGCCTAACTAGCCACTATTGGTTAACAACAAACATACATACAGACAATTAGAGTAGTACTGTGTGGCTGGACCGCAATTAAATTGTGTGTCACCGTTTACCTGGCCAGGCATCATATAGTAAGTTGTACCTCCACTCGGGTAATCAGCCAAGGTACGGAATTTTTCCCTGCAAGCCTAACTAGCCACTATTGGTTAACAACAAACATACATACAGACAATTAGAGTAGTACTGTGTGGCTGGACCGCAATTAAATTGTGTGTCACCGTTTACCTGGCCAGGCATCCTATAGTAAGTTGTACCTCCACTCGGGTAATCAGCCAAGGTACGGAATTTTTCCCTGCAAGCCAAATAGCCACTATTGGTTTACAACAAACATACAGACAAACAATTAGAGTAGTACTGTGTGGCTGGACCGCAATTAAATTGTGTAACACTGTTTACCAGACCAGGCATCCTATTCCAAGTCATACCCTTATTCGGGTAGTCAGCCAAGGTACGCATCTTGTCCCTTGAAGCCCAACTAGCGACAATTGGACTAGAACAAACATACATGCAAACCATTGGACTTCAGTACATAGAATGCTGTATGGTCTATCCATCCATCAACCTATTGATAATGTAGACAGACCGAGGTACAGATGTTTTCCCTTCAAGCCTAAGTAGCCATTATTGGACTATAACAAACATACATACCATTGGACTATAACTATGTCTGTATATGTATGTGTATGTCTGTATATGTATGTATGTTATAGTGTAGTACATGTATAGCATACACACACACACACACACACACACACACAAACACACACACACACACAAACACACACACACACACACACACACGCACACACAAACACACACACACACACACACACAAACACACACACAAACACACACACACACACACACACACGAACACACACACACACACACACACACACACACACACACACACACACAAACACACACACACACACACACACACACACACACACACACACACATAACTAGGGTTGGGAAGCAAACGTATATTTTGATTTTTATATGCCGTATAAACGTATGAACGTATGCTTATAAACGTATGAAAACGTATGAGAGAAATTAGACACTTCTCGAGAAAATACTTTTACATGGGTTTAAAGTTATTGCCGCGTAGCTAATTTCATTGGCATCACATGTTAACTCTCAAAAAAAAAATCGGACAAGTTTAGATTGCCCAAATCTCAGAACATAAATCACGACCAGAAGCGCGTCGATCAAGAAGCGCGGTGCCAATCTAAGGGAGCCATTCGCTGCCAATAATATTGACATACTGTCTATGTAACCATGTTCTCGTTGCACTAGGCTCAAGTCATCTTTCTAGGCAGCTCCCAGAGTCAGCTACAGGTGTCAGAAGTATGTGAGTATGTCGCAGCTTCTAGTCATCTCCCTAAGTCAGCTACTGGTTCAGTCCTCAAGGCCCATGGCATCCAAGGCCACCTCCTCATCAACGTAGACTTTGTCGGCAAGGTCAGTGTTGGCAGCTATGTAGATCATATTCCCCCCCCCCCTTTCAACGGAGAGGTTGGCCCTCAGCTTTGTGTACACCCGCTCAAACTTGGAGAAGAAGCGCGGTGCCAATATAAGGGAGCCATTCAACGCCAGGTGGTATAGTATATAACTGTATACGTGTATAATAATATAACTATATTGCAATAGTGTCCATGTTCAAATTGCACTAGGCTTGCACCATCAATTCACCGAGCCCTCATGGGAGCTCAATGGAATGGAAGGCTATGTGACACTCTGATATATGTTCCTGATATCTGGCTATCTAAATCAAACTTTGGGCAAAATGTAAACAACATTGTACACTTGGAAGGATGAATGTTTTTGCATATTGTGATAGAGGAGGTCAGGAGCTTTCCAATGAGCTATATAAATCAAATATTGAATGAAAACCGAGAAAGTTAAATGCCGGGAAGCGTGCTGTACTTTTCGACGTACACTACTCATACGTTTGTACATACGAATGAATATACGTTTCGAGAAAAAATCATACGTATGAATACACGTATGATTATATGAGCGTATGATTATACGTTCATATGCCGGCCCAACCCTAACTATAACTGTACATTACTATGCTCAGGCTGACCATACTACACTATACACTACTATACATACACCACAACTATACACTACCACAAATACACACAAATACACACAAATACACACATACACGCAAATATACGCACACACATTTCCCATCAGGTTTGGACCCCCAGCAACTTGCTCATAATCCGTGCAATTTATGTACATACACACACATATACACAAATATACACACACACGCATTTCCCATCAGGTTTGGACCCCCCAGCAACTTGCTCGTAGTCCGCGCCTTTTTCGCATGCGGCAAGATGGGATCTGCCATGAACTGCCAGCAGTACTCCAGCAGTATGGTCTCGCTACCCTGGCACGCGAAGGCCAAGAGGGTCGACTGCTTCTGGTTCTTAGCTACAGGTAGTAGCTATCTGTCTACCCGGCTGCTGCCCCTGAGTGGGATAAACGCAGGGGAATTGGCGTGGGCTCTCGGAGAGCTGCGCTTCCCGGCATGGGACATTCTGGCCGTTCTGAGGCACGAGGCATGGGGCTGGGTTAAGGCAGGCAAATATCACAAGTGAGTAGCCAGTGTTTTGTTTTGCAGATTTTTCTAGGCAAGGTTGTGTAGCCGGGTGGGCTACTCAAGCCTGATTTCAGAAAAGTTGAGTAGCCCACCAGGGTGGGCCTACTCAAACCTGATTCAGTTGCCGTTCCCTAAAGTAGGGAACGGGAACTAATATTAGTGTTTGAAAAACGAATATTAACTAATATTATTATAGTGCCTCAATAATATTAGTTTTTCAAATAAATTCGAAATTCTGGTGAGACGGCTTGTCCGACTGATATTATATAACATTAATTAATATTATTCATTCACTTGTATTATATAACATAGCCGACCCCTACAAGTAAGTCCCTGGGATTGATATGTGTAGGGTTCAGGGTTTAGGGGTCCAGGATTGCAAATTGTAAATTACACAAGTGAGTCCCTGATAGGATATGTGTAGGGTTTAGAGGTTCAGGGTTTAGGGGTCCAGGATTGCAAAAGTCAAATTACACAAGCGAGTCCCTGGTAGGAATATGTGCAGGGTTCAGAGGTTGAGGGTTTAGGGGTTCAGGATTGCGTATTGCAAATTACACAAGCGGGTCCCTGGGATTGATATGTGTAGGGTTTAGGGTTTAGGGGTTCAATATTGAGAAAGGCAAATTACACAAGCGAGTCCCTAATAGTACTATGTTTAGGGTTTAGAGGTTGGTGCTACGGATTTGGGGTTGCTGAAGGCAAATACCAAAAGTGGATTGCTGAGAGTGGATTGCTGAGAGGATACCGGATGGGTGGATGGATGCATGCATGGATGGATAGGTGATATATAATAGGTGGATGCATGGATGATGGGTGGATAACTGTATGGCTGGCTGGCTGGCTTACCGTTCACTCAAATCATTACTTCTTTCCGCAGACTCGCTGTAACATATATCATCTGGTCAATCGCCCGGCTGGGTCTACCAGACTTACACTCCAACTCTGTTTGTGTCACTCGGTGCACAAAGCTCCCCAATCCCACTGCTCACTCTCACACTGTTACCTCTTGTTGTTGCAGACCCGCATGCTGTTGCGGCTCCAGTGGTGTGTGTAGCAGTTGGTGAACAAGGCTCCCCAATCCCACTGCTCACACTCACTCTATCATATTGGCACAGACCCGCTTTTTGTTTACATCATCTTGGCAATCGCTGGACTGGGTCGACCAAACTTGCGGCTCCAGACCTGTGTCTGGCACTCGGTGCAGAAGGCTCCCCAATCCCACTGCTCACACTCACACTGTTACCTCTTGTTGCTGCAGACCTGCTTGTTGTTGCGGACCCAGCACTGTGTGTGGCAGTCAGTGCACAAGGCTCCCCAATCTCTTCGCTCACACTCACACTATTACCTCTTGTCACAGACCTTCTGCCGTGTACATCAAGTTGGCAATCACTTGACTGGGTCGACCTGACCTTGCGTTTGGCAGTCAATATGTTAGGCTCCCCAATCCCTCCCCTCACACTCACACTGTTACCTCTTGTTGTCGCAGACCCGCTTGTTTCTGCAAATCCAGCGCTGTGTGTGGCAGTCAGTGCACAAGGCTCCCCAATCCCTCCTCTCACACTCACACTGTTACCTCTTGTTGCTGCAGACTCGCTTGTTGTTGCGGATCCAGCATTGCATGTGGCAGTCGATACACAAGGCTTCCCAATCCCTCCCCTCACACTCACACTGTTACCTCTTGTTGCTGCAGACCCGCTTGTTGTTGCGGATCCAGCATTGCGTTTGGCAGTCGATACACAAGGCTTCCCAATCCCTCCCCTCACACCCACACCATTACCTCTTGTTGCTGCAGACCCGCTTGTTGTTGCGGATCCAGCACTGCATGTGGCAGTCGATACACAAGGCTTCCCAATCCCTCCCCTCACACTCACACCATTACCTCTTGTCACAGACCTTCTGCTGTTTACATCACACTTACACTATCACCTTGTCACAGACCATCTGCTGTTTACATCACACTTACACTATCACCTTGTCACAGACCTTCTGCTGTGTACATCACACTCACACGATTACCTTGTCACAGACCTTCTGCTGTGTACATCACACTTACACTATCACCTTGTCATAGACCATCTGCTGTGTACATCACACTCACACGATTACCCTGTCACAGACCTTCTGCTGTATACATCACACTCACACAATTAACTCTTGTCACAGACCTTCTGCCGTCTATATCATCTGGGCAATCGCTCGGCTGGGTCGACCAGACCTGCGGCTTCAGCGTGAGGTGTGGCACTCAATACGCAAGGCTCCTCAATCCCTCCGCTCTCAGCACATTGCCCTGCTGTTGTGGACGCTTGTAGGCACAAGCTCTGCCCTTAGCTCCCTCCCCAACCTGAATGTGACGGCCCTACCTGGCGCTGGGCCTGCCCTCCCAGATGTTGGTGAAGGTAGGGATGCTGCCAAGCGAGCTGGCGCTAACAGTGCCTCTCCTGGCGTGAGTGGGGCTGCTGCCAAGCCAGCCGGCACCAGCACTGCCTCTGCTGGTGGGGGTGGGGGGGCTGCCAAGCCAGTCGGCGCCAACACTGTCTCTGCTGGAGGTCCAGTCACCTCTCGCCCCCTTCCCTCCTTGCTCACCCGATCTGCCCTGGCTCTAGCCAAGCTGTCAGCCTATAGAGCAGAGGCGGGGAACACATCCACCTCCACCCACACCACCACGGCTGCCACCGCCACCTACCCCCAGGCCACAACCGCCTCCACCACGGCCACCTCTACCAACAGCATTTCTCCAGCTGCACCCCAGCACTCTAATCAAGCATCCCTCTCAGCGTCACCTGCATCTCAAAGATCCTCCGGAGTGCTATCGACCACACCTGATGAGTCAATGGCAGAGATGCCTCCGCCTCCCAAGGGAGTGATAGGCTTCATGGCAACTCAGGCTGCGCTGGCTATCCACAAGTACAGAACCAAACACGTTCTCATGGTGCGCCGATGGTTGGTGTATGTATGAATTGCTACGAGTCCTAACACACAATGCATTGCATTATGAGATTAGTCATAGGCTTCATGGCAACTCAGGCTGCGCTGGCTATCCACAAGTACAGAACCAAACACGTTCTCATGGTGCGCCAATGGTTGGTGTATGTATGAATTGCTACGAGTCCTAACACACAATGCATTGCATTATGAGATTAGTCATAGGCTGCATGGCAACGCAGGCTGCGCTGGCTATCCACAAGTACAGAACCAAACACGTTCTCACGGTGCGCCAATGGTTGGTGTATGCATGTATGTATGTATGCATGTATGTATGTATGTATGTATTGATGATAATACAGGTGGGTCAATATATTTGGGGCTGTTAAGGCATACTCAATAGCATGCATTAATAAAGTGCATGCAGGCATTAAGATACTAGATTAATACATGTATGTAGTAATGTATTATTTGTGTATTCATGAAGTACATGAATAAATGTACTTCATGAATACACAAAATACAATTTGTGTTTTAATGTATTATTAATAGATTATGTAACAATAAATTTGTGCATTAATAGATTATGTATTATTAATAGATTATGTATTATTAATGTATTATTAATTTTGTGTATTCATGTATTATTTGTGTATTCATTGAGTACATGAAAACACAAATTACAGCATAAATGCATTGACTAATTATACCGGTATGAATACATCAACAAGGTAAATGAATATATTAAAAAGTTACATGAATACGTCAATGAAGTACATGAATACACAAACTAAGGGCATGAATGCATTGACTATGTATACCGGTATGAATACATCACCAAGGTACATGAATAATAAACACAACACCTGTGCATGAATGTATTTAAGTATACCGGTATGAATACATCAACAAGGTACATGAATACATTAATGGAGTTTATGATCACATTAACAAAGTATATCAATACATCAATGAAGTACATGAATACATCAATGAAGTACATGAATACATCAATGAAGTACATGAATACATCAATGAAGTACATGAATACATCAATGAAGTACATGAATACATCAATGAAGTACATGAATGCATTAAACAGTACAGGAATGCATTAAGAAGTGTATGAATGCTTGAACATGTTGGTAAACCTGTCGTTGTTGGTCTGCATGGGCTGTACTGGCTGGATAAGCTGATGCAACTACACCAACAAAGCGCATGGCAGCATGAATGTCTGAATGTGTGCGTAAACCTGTTGTTGTAGGCCTGTATGGGCTGTACTGGCTGTATAAGCTGATGCAACTACACCAACAAAGAGCGTGACAGCATGAATGACTAAATGTGTTGTCGTAGCGTGACAGCATGAGCGTGACAGCATGAGCGTGACAGCATGAGCTTGACAGCAAGAGCGTGACAGCACGAATGACTAAATGTGTTGGTAAACCTGTTGTCGTAGGTCCTATGGTCTCTAGCAGTCGCAAACTTTCGCAATGACGCATTCCTGGAGGCGTCGCGCGACTGGGTCCTCTTCAACATGAAGCACGCCATCAAGGACCCTGATGAGGTAGGCAAATGATTCTATTTCATTTTATGAAGAAGAAGAAGAAGAAGAAGATAAAAACATAATGATACAGAACAATACAGAACGATATGTGAATAAAAAGCATAAAAATAATCAAATAAGTATTCCTGGAGGTGTCGCGCGACTGGATCCTCTTCAACATGCAGCACGCCATTAAGGACCTGATGAGGTAGGCAAATTATCGTATTTCATTTTCTTTAAAAAAATGAATTAGAAGTACTGGTATAGACCGGTATGTGAATAAAAAGCATAACAAGAATAAGATAAGTATGCGACTAGGAGGCGTCACGCAACTGGGTCCTGTACAACACGCAGCACTGTGGTCCTGTACAACACCTGGTCCCCCCCAACCTGGTCCCCCCCAACCTGGTCCTGTACAACACCTGGTCCCCCCCAACCTGGTCCTGTACAACACCTGGTCCCCCCCAACCTGGTCCTGTACAACACCTGGTCCCCCCCAACCTGGTCCTGTACAACACCTGGTCCCTCCCAACCTGGTCCTGTACAACACACAGCACGCCATCAAGGACCTGATGAGGTAGGCAAATTATTATATTTCATTTTATGAAGAAGAAGAAGAAAAACAGAATGATACAGAACGTGACAGAGCGATATGGGAATAAAAAGCATAAAAAGAATCAAATAAGTATTCCTGGAGGCGTCGCGCAACTGGGTCATGTACAACATGCAGCACGCCATTAAAGACCGAGATGAGGTAGGTGAATATTTTGTTTTTTTTTATTTAACAAATTATTTATTGTTATTTATTATTTATTTATTATTATTTAACAAATTATTTGTTATTATTTATTATTATTTAACAAATTATTCATTATTATTTATTATTTATTTATTATTATTTAACAAATACGTGACTTGAAGGCCTCGTGTCCTTAGATCCTGAACAACATGCAGCACGCCATGAAGGACCCAGATGAGGTAGGTGAATATTTTGTTTCATTTTATTTTATTTTATTAAACTAGTTTTCGAATTAGAGGTACTGGTACAGAGGGGACGGTATGTGACTAAGAGAAGCATGTAAGCAATACAATAGGAATGCCACTTGGAGGCCTCGTGAACCTCGTGTCCTTAGATCCTTTACAACATGCAACACGCCATGAAGGACCCAGATGAGGTAGGATAATTATTTCATTTCATTCTATTAAAAAGTGTCCAAATTTAGACATTCGTTTGTATGTAGGTTCGACAGCTGCTGTGGTGCTACCAGGACCTCAACTTCTCTGCTGAGGGGGAAGGGGGGGGGGGGATCTTGTGGACCCAATTGTATTGATTCTATACCCAGCTATACCATGTATAAATTCCCACCATCTACCACCATTCTGTACCATGTATAAATTCCCACCATCTACCACCATTCTGTACCATGTATAAATTCCCACCATCTACCACCATTCTGTACCATGTATACATTGCCACCATCTACCACCATTCTGTACCATGTATACATTGCCACCATCTACCACCATTCTGTACCATGTATAAATTCCCACCATCTACCACCATTCTGTACCATGTATACATTCCCACCATCTACCACCATTCTGTACCATGTATAAATTCTATTCAATCCCCCTCGTTTGTATGTAGGTTCGACAGCTGCTGTGGTGCTACCAGCTCCTCTCTCTCTCTGCTGAGGGGGGAAGGGTGGGTGGGGTGTGGGGGGGGGAGGGGGGCATCTTGTATTGTTTCTATACTCAGCTATACCATGTACTAATTTCCACCATATACCACCATCATATACTACCATTCTATACCATATATTCATTCCATTCTTCCCCCCTCGTTTGTATGTAGGTTCGACAGCTGCTGTGGTGCTACCAGCGGCTAAACTTCTCTGCTGAGGGCGGGTTGGTGGACCTTTTGGACCACCTCCGTTTGTTGGAGGCGAACCAGGCTGCATCTAAGGCATCCAGAGGGTCCGGACAAACCAGGGGAGCTTTGCCCTATTCAGCCGAGGGCCGTGTACACTATAGGGGGTCCAGAGGGTCCGGACAACACAGGGGGGCTTCACCCTATTCAGCCGAGGGCCAGGCACACGATAGGGGGCACAGAGGGTCCGGAGAAACCAGGGGGGCTTCGCCCTATTCAGCCGAGGGCCATATGCACAAGAGAGGATAAGACAAGACAGGTGTGAAGAACCCAACTAGGCGATACAATGCCGAGATTGGACAGCAGCACATCCCTAGCATATCCTGTCTAGATGACGAGGCATTTAGCTATCTTAGGAGAGATAAATAAATAGTATGCCTTGTTACGAGGCGTGAGGTTGAGGGGGCCAGCTCGTTTGCTTTGACTGGGGGCAACCACCAAACCTTAGGGGAGTCATAGTAACTCCCGCCGTTTAGGGTTTAGGGATTGGTTGGATTTCCTGTGCTTGGGTCTTTTGTAGGGGTGGCAAAGCCATTCGAACTGAATTATCGGTGTCGCTGGTGTCCGAAGACCCACCTCCTGGGGTGAAAGTCCTTTCACAACTTAACAAAAAGTAGGATAGAAATAGGAGTAAGGAACGGCAAATCATATGATGATGACCAAAGACCAGTATGATATCATATGATATTATACAAAAATCATATGATTTAATATCATATGATATGATGCCCCAGGCCAAAGTTACCTAGTCAGACCGCCGGCATCATATGATATCATATTGCCGACCCCTAAACAGGAGCCATGCCAATAGTCCTGCTAAGCCCATTTTTATTACCGCTCCCAATGTAGCAGAGACTCCTCAGTTACACCGGTTACATTGGTAGGTGCCGATTATACAGGGGACGGCAATATGATTTCATATGATATCATGACATCTTCTGATGCCGGTAGTCTGGCTAGGCTAAAGTTACCATTTATATACAAAAGTATGTGATGCAAAATTATATGTTATCATACTCGCCTTTGGTATCATATTCGCCTTTGGTATCATATATTCGCCTTTGGTATCATATTCGCCTTTGGTATCATATATTCGCCTTTGTTATCATACTCGCCTTAGGTATCATATGACTTGCCGGTCCCTACGATTATACCTAAGGGTTGGGCAAGTCCCTTTAGCCTATTTGGCCTACCCCTTGAACGTAACGTACATACAAGGGTTCGTTATTGTGCTGTTCATTTCGTGAGTGCATTTCGCTGAACTGAAGGTTCTGGGTTAGAATCCCTCCGGGTGCGCTTAAGTGTTAGCGTTCGCTGTCAACCGCCATAGTTTAGCTTTGTCCAGATAAAGTAGCTGCCCGCTCTCTACCGTCGTAAGACTGTGTGGTAAGCTTCAGATATAGCTTCATGCAGGTGCAATATCATATTATACGATTACCACTGTAGCATGAACTCCGCCCCCCCCCCCCCCCCCCCCCCCCCCATCGGTAAATGATTGTTTGTGTTTCGTTTCCGGTTCAGTTCATCCGTGTTTTTTCGTGATCGCCCCTCCTGATATCATATCGGGGCTGAGCTTAGGGGAAAGATTCTGCAACTGTTACTTTATGCTGATGACCTAGCTATAATGGCAGAATCCCCGGCAGATATGCAAGCGATGCTTGACTGCCTGAGAGATTTCTGCGAGGCTACTAAGATGGCTGTGAATATAAAGAAAACTGAGATTGTCGTTTTCAACAAACAATTCTGTGATGAGGCCCCATGGATCCTGATTACAAATTTGTCTATGATGGAGCACAACTTTCTACAAAGTTATCTTTATCTACTTGGATCCCTCTTTGTGGATGGTGACTCAAGCAATCGTGCAAAAGCTGCTTTTTTCTAGGATGCTCACTAAGGCCCAAAAGGCACACCACATGCTTCGTAGGCGATGCCATACTAGGGAGATATACAATATTGATATTCTCACCCACCTGTTTGATTCTCTTGTACAACCTATCCGAATTTTGGCTGTGAGGTGTGGGCTCCTTCTATTCTGAACAACACACTTATCGCCAATGACCATGCTTGTGAGAATGGCATAGAGGTATACTTAAACAAATGTTGGGTGTTTGCCAATCTACTACATCTAATATTATCATGGAAGAGCTGGGGTAGAACCCCGTTGTGTTTTGCTTGGCTTAAACAAGCTTTGCGCTTCTGGAACAAGACCATACATAAAGAACCTGAGGATCTCATTAGAATGGCTCTTGAGGAATCTTTTGACTCCAACTCTGGCTGGGTTCATAACTTACGTTGTGCTCTCTACAAGCTAGGATCCAGTAAAAACCTCAACATTTTGGAGGCTGTCGATGTCGAAGGTATTATGTCTGAAGTTTTTGAGTCATGGAGGTTTAAGTACCCAAGTGACACCAATGCAGTTAGAGACATCCCTGATGAGAGAAGGATTGGCTTTAAACGCCTCCGATACCAAAAATGGTTCGCAGCCAACAGCAATGATGAGAATGGCTTGATTCCCTTTACATCCGCCTTACATAAGCAGGATCAGATTCGTTCTATAGCACAGTTTAGAATGGGTTCCCATTGGCTGAACACAGAAAGAATGAGGGTGGTGGATAGAGCACACATCCCTCGCTCAATGAGGCACTGTCAAATGTGTGGGTTCCAAAAACCTGAGGACGAAATGCATATGTTTGAGTGCCCTTTTTATAATGATATTCGCCTTCGCTACCAGAAGCTGTTTATTACAGATATTTATAGGCATGTCCATGAGGATACCGACTTAACCGTATGGAATGTGGGATTCTGCGATTCCACATTCAGAACCTTAATGAATGGAAATGGCACTAAGTCTTTTTGGAGCAACCTAGCCGACTATCTTTCTACTTGTAGAAGAGCAAGACAGGAAGCCCTGGACTGCTTAGTGGCACCGTAATTTATTATCCCTTTTTTTCTTCTTGTGACTTCTCATTTGTTAGCTTCTTACCTCCGCCACTGTAAGTGGTTGAGATCTGGGTCCTGATCTAGGGGGTTTAATACCTACACCACCAAAACGGTGGTTGGGAGTTTGGTTTGTTTGTCCTCGACACACCCCTGATGTAATGGGTTTGTTTGCCTTGTGGGTGCTTTTTCTTTTTGTTTAAAGCACAGAGTCTCATACACCCTCGCGGTTTCAAGTAGACTTTAACATGTGATGAAATGTAATGTATAGCTGCTAGGCAGATGCTAGTCTAGTGGTCTGCCTCATCTGAAGCAGTCCAACTGAATAAGTGTTGTGCTCAGACTGCTAGTCAAGTGGTAAGTTTTATCCGAAGTAAACAACTGAATTAGTGTTGTGCTCAGACTGCAGGCGCCTGCCAACATAATTAGATTATATGTATAGCTGCTGGGCAGCTGCATGTCTAGTGGTCTGCTTCATCTTAAGCAGTCCAAATTAATTAGTGTTGTGCTCACACTGCAGGCACCTGCCTAGTCTGGTGATCTGCAGGGTTCAAGTGCTGTGTTCGGATTGCACGCGTGGCTGCTAAATGTGCAGGGCTCCTGCACTTACTGTCTGTACACTGCAGGGGCCAACCTAATTAGATTATATGTGTAGCTGCTAGACAGCTGCTAGTCTAGTGGTATGTTTTATCTGAAGCAATATAACTGAATTAGTTTTGTGCTTAGACTGCAGGCACTTGCCAACCTATTTAAATTATATGTACAGCTGCTAGGCAGCCGCTAGTCTATTGATATGTCTCATCTAAAGCAGTCCAACTGAATTAGTATTGTGCTCAGACAGCAAGCACCTGCCTAGTCTAGTGATCTGCAGGTTTGAAGTGCTGTAACCAGATTGCACGCGTGGCAGACAAAATGTAGATCTGCTCCAGCACTTACAGTTTGTACATTGCAGGCACCAAACTTAATATATTATATGTATAGCTGCTAGGCAGCTGCTAGTCTAGTGGTCTGCCTCATCTTAATCAGTCCAACTGAATTAGTGTTGTGCTCACACTGCAGGAACCTGCCTAGTCTGGTGATCTGCAGGGTTGAAGTGCTGTGTTTGGATCGCCACGTGGCTGACAAAATGTACAAGGCTCCAGCACTTACTGTCTGTACACTGCAGGGGCCAACCTAATTAGGTTATATGTATAGATGTTAGGCAGCTGATAGTCTAGTGTCATGTTTTATCTGAAGCAATCCATCTGCATTAGTGTTGTGCTCAGACTGCAGGCACCTGCCAACCTTATTAGATTATATGTTTAGCTGCTAGGCAGATGCTAGTCTAGTGGTCTGCCTCATCTGAAGCAGTCCAACTGAATAAGTGTTGTGCTCAGACTGCTAGTCCAGTGGTAAGTTTTATCTGAAGCAAACAACTGAATTAGTGTTGTGCTCAGACTGCAGGCGCCTGCCAACATAATTAGATTATATGTATAGCTGCTGGGCAGCTGCTTGTCTAGTGGTCTGCTTCATCTTAAGCAGTCCAAATGAATTAGTGTTGTGCTCACACTGCAGGCACCTGCCTAGTCTGGTGATCTGCAGGGTTCAAGTGCTGTGTTCGGATTGCACGCGTGGCTGCTAAATGTGCAGGGCTCCTGCACTTACTGTCTGTACACTGCAGGGGCCAACCTAATTAGATTATATGTGTAGCTGCTAGACAGCTGCTAGTCTAGTGGTATGTTTTATCTGAAGCAATATAACTGAATTAGTGTTGTGCTTAGACTGCAGGCACTTGCCAACCTATTTAGATTATATGTATAGCTGCTAGGCAGCCGCTAGTCTAGTGATCTGTCTCATCTAAAGCAGTTCAACTGAATTAGTATTGTGCTCAGACAGCAAGCACCTGCCTAGTCTAGTGATCTGCAGGTTTGAAGTGCTGTAACCAGATTGCACGCGTGGCAGACAAAATGTAGATCTGCTCCAGCACTTACTGTTTGTACAAAATCTGGTGATCTGCAGGGTTGAAGTGCTGTGTTTGGATCGCCACGTGGCTGACAAAATGTACAAGGCTCCAGCACTTACTGTCTGTACACTGCAGGGGCCAACCTAATTAGGTTATATGTATAGATGTTAGGCAGCTGATAGTCTAGTGTCATGTTTTATCTGAAGCAATCCATCTGCATTAGTGTTGTGCTCAGACTGCAGGCACCTGCCAACCTTATGAGATTATATGTTTAGCTGCTAGGCAGATGCTAGTCTAGTGGTCTGCCTCATCTGAAGCAGTGCAACTGAATAAGTGTTGTGCTCAGACTGCTAGTCCAGTGGTAAGTTTTATCTGAAGCAAACAACTGAATTAGTGTTGTGCTCAGACTGCAGGCGCCTGCCAACATAATTAGATTATATGTATAGCTGCTGGGCAGCTGCTTGTCTAGTGGTCTGCTTCATCTTAAGCAGTCCAAATGAATTAGTGTTGTGCTCACACTGCAGGCACCTGCCTAGTCTGGTGATCTGCAGGGTTCAAGTGCTGTGTTCGGATTGCACGCGTGGCTGCTAAATGTGCAGGGCTCCTGCACTTACTGTCTGTACACTGCAGGGGCCAACCTAATTAGATTATATGTGTAGCTGCTAGACAGCTGCTAGTCTAGTGGTATGTTTTATCTGAAGCAATATAACTGAATTAGTGTTGTGCTTAGACTGCAGGCACTTGCCAACCTATTTAGATTATATGTATAGCTGCTAGGCAGCCGCTAGTCTAGTGATCTGTCTCATCTAAAGCAGTTCAACTGAATTAGTATTGTGCTCAGACAGCAAGCACCTGCCTAGTCTAGTGATCTGCAGGTTTGAAGTGCTGTAACCAGATTGCACGCGTGGCAGACAAAATGTAGATCTGCTCCAGCACTTACTGTTTGTACAAAATCTGGTGATCTGCAGGGTTGAAGTGCTGTGTTTGGATCGCCACGTGGCTGACAAAATGTACAAGGCTCCAGCACTTACTGTCTGTACACTGCAGGGGCCAACCTAATTAGGTTATATGTATAGATGTTAGGCAGCTGATAGTCTAGTGTCATGTTTTATCTGAAGCAATCCATCTGCATTAGTGTTGTGCTCAGACTGCAGGCACCTGCCAACCTTATTAGATTATATGTTTAGCTGCTAGGCAGATGCTAGTCTAGTGGTCTGCCTCATCTGAAGCAGTCCAACTGAATAAGTGTTGTGCTCAGACTGCTAGTCCAGTGGTAAGTTTTATCTGAAGCAAACAACTGAATTAGTGTTGTGCTCAGACTGCAGGCGCCTGCCAACATAATTAGATTATATGTATATCTGCTGGGCAGCTGCTTGTCTAGTGGTCTGCTTCATCTTAAGCAGTCCAAATGAATTAGTGTTGTGCTCACACTGCAGGCACCTGCCTAGTCTGGTGATCTGCAGGGTTCAAGTGCTGTGTTCGGATTGCACGCGTGGCTGCTAAATGTGCAGGGCTCCTGCACTTACTGTCTGTACACTGCAGGGGCCAACCTAATTAGATTATATGTGTAGCTGCTAGACAGCTGCTAGTCTAGTGGTATGTTTTATCTGAAGCAATATAACTGAATTAGTGTTGTGCTTAGACTGCAGGCACTTGCCAACCTATTTAGATTATATGTATAGCTGCTAGGCAGCCGCTAGTCTAGTGATCTGTCTCATCTAAAGCAGTTCAACTGAATTAGTATTGTGCTCAGACAGCAAGCACCTGCCTAGTCTAGTGATCTGCAGGTTTGAAGTGCTGTAACCAGATTGCACGCGTGGCAGACAAAATGTAGATCTGCTCCAGCACTTACTGTTTGTACAAAATCTGGTGATCTGCAGGGTTGAAGTGCTGTGTTTGGATCGCCACGTGGCTGACAAAATGTACAAGGCTCCAGCACTTACTGTCTGTACACTGCAGGGGCCAACCTAATTAGGTTATATGTATAGATGTTAGGCAGCTGATAGTCTAGTGTCATGTTTTATCTGAAGCAATCCATCTGCATTAGTTTTGTGCTCAGACTGCAGGCACCTGCCAACCTTATTAGATTATATGTTTAGCTGCTAGGCAGATGCTAGTCTAGTGGTCTGCCTCATCTGAAGCAGTGCAACTGAATAAGTGTTGTGCTCAGATTGCTAGTCCAGTGGTAAGTTTTATCTGAAGCAAACAACTGAATTAGTGTTGTGCTCAGACTGCAGGCGCCTGCCAACATAATTAGATTATATGTATATCTGCTGGGCAGCTGCTTGTCTAGTGGTCTGCTTCATCTTAAGCAGTCCAAATGAATTAGTGTTGTGCTTACACTGCAGGCACCTGCCTAGTCTGGTGATCTGCAGGGTTCAAGTGCTGTGTTCGGATTGCACGCGTGGCTGCTAAATGTGCAGGGCTCCTGCACTTACTGTCTGTACACTGCAGGGGCCAACCTAATTAGATTATATGTGTAGCTGCTAGACAGCTGCTAGTCTAGTGGTATGTTTTATCTGAAGCAATATAACTGAATTAGTGTTGTGCTTAGACTGCAGGCACTTGCCAACCTATTTAGATTATATGTATAGCTGCTAGGCAGCCGCTAGTCTAGTGATCTGTCTCATCTAAAGCAGTTCAACTGAATTAGTATTGTGCTCAGACAGCAAGCACCTGCCTAGTCTAGTGATCTGCAGGTTTGAAGTGCTGTAACCAGATTGCACGCGTGGCAGACAACATGTAGATCTGCTCCAGCACTTACTGTTTGTACAAAATCTGGTGATCTGCAGGGTTGAAGTGCTGTGTTTGGATCGCCACGTGGCTGACAAAATGTACAAGGCTCCAGCACTTACTGTCTGTACACTGCAGGGGCCAACCTAATTAGGTTATATGTATAGATGTTAGGCAGCTGATAGTCTAGTGTCATGTTTTATCTGAAGCAATCCATCTGCATTAGTGTTGTGCTCAGACTGCAGGCACCTGCCAACCTTATTAGATTATATGTTTAGCTGCTAGGCAGATGCTAGTCTAGTGGTCTGCCTCATCTGAAGCAGTGCCAACTGAATAAGTGTTGTGCTCAGACTGCTAGTCCAGTGGTAAGTTTTATCTGAAGCAAACAACTGAATTAGTGTTGTGCTCAGACTGCAGGCGCCTGCCAACATAATTAGATTATATGTATAGCTGCTGGGCAGCTGCTTGTCTAGTGGTCTGCTTCATCTTAAGCAGTCCAAATGAATTAGTGTTGTGCTCACACTGCAGGCACCTGCCTAGTCTGGTGATCTGCAGGGTTCAAGTGCTGTGTTCGGATTGCACGCGTGGCTGCTAAATGTGCAGGGCTCCTGCACTTACTGTCTGTACACTGCAGGGGCCAACCTAATTAGATTATATGTGTAGCTGCTAGACAGCTGCTAGTCTAGTGGTATGTTTTATCTGAAGCAATATAACTGAATTAGTGTTGTGCTTAGACTGCAGGCACTTGCCAACCTATTTAGATTATATGTATAGCTGCTAGGCAGCCGCTAGTCTAGTGATCTGTCTCATCTAAAGCAGTTCAACTGAATTAGTATTGTGCTCAGACAGCAAGCACCTGCCTAGTCTAGTGATCTGCAGGTTTGAAGTGCTGTAACCAGATTGCACGCGTGGCAGACAAAATGTAGATCTGCTCCAGCACTTACTGTTTGTACAAAATCTGGTGATCTGCAGGGTTGAAGTGCTGTGTTTGGATCGCCACGTGGCTGACAAAATGTACAAGGATCCAGCACTTACTGTCTGTACACTGCAGGGGCCAACCTAATTAGGTTATATGTATAGATGTTAGGCAGCTGATAGTCTAGTGTCATGTTTTATCTGAAGCAATCCATCTGCATTAGTGTTGTGCTCAGACTGCAGGCACCTGCCAACCTTATTAGATTATATGTTTAGCTGCTAGGCAGATGCTAGTCTAGTGGTCTGCCTCATCTGAAGCAGTCCAACTGAATAAGTGTTGTGCTCAGACTGCTAGTCCAGTGGTAAGTTTTATCTGAAGCAAACAACTGAATTAGTGTTGTGCTCAGACTGCAGGCGCCTGCCAACATAATTAGATTATATGTATAGCTGCTGGGCAGCTGCTTGTCTAGTGGTCTGCTTCATCTTAAGCAGTCCAAATGAATTAGTGTTGTGCTCACACTGCAGGCACCTGCCTAGTCTGGTGATCTGCAGGGTTCAAGTGCTGTGTTCGGATTGCACGCGTGGCTGCTAAATGTGCAGGGCTCCTGCACTTACTGTCTGTACACTGCAGGGGCCAACCTAATTAGATTATATGTGTAGCTGCTAGACAGCTGCTAGTCTAGTGGTATGTTTTATCTGAAGCAATATAACTGAATTAGTGTTGTGCTTAGACTGCAGGCACTTGCCAACCTATTTAGATTATATGTATAGCTGCTAGGCAGCCGCTAGTCTAGTGATCTGTCTCATCTAAAGCAGTTCAACTGAATTAGTATTGTGCTCAGACAGCAAGCACCTGCCTAGTCTAGTGATCTGCAGGTTTGAAGTGCTGTAACCAGATTGCACGCGTGGCAGACAAAATGTAGATCTGCTCCAGCACTTACTGTTTGTACAAAATCTGGTGATCTGCAGGGTTGAAGTGCTGTGTTTGGATCGCCACGTGGCTGACAAAATGTACAAGGATCCAGCACTTACTGTCTGTACACTGCAGGGGCCAACCTAATTAGGTTATATGTATAGATGTTAGGCAGCTGATAGTCTAGTGTCATGTTTTATCTGAAGCAATCCATCTGCATTAGTGTTGTGCTCAGACTGCAGGCACCTGCCAACCTTATTAGATTATATGTTTAGCTGCTAGGCAGCTGCTAGTCTAGTGGTCTGCCTCATCTGAAGCAGTCCAACTGAATAAGTGTTGTGCTCAGACTGCTAGTCCAGTGGTAAGTTTTATCTGAAGCAAACAACTGAATTAGTGTTGTGCTCAGACTGCAGGCGCCTGCCAACATAATTAGATTATATGTATAGCTGCTGGGCAGCTGCTTGTCTAGTGGTCTGCTTCATCTTAAGCAGTCCAAATGAATTAGTGTTGTGCTTACACTGCAGGCACCTGCCTAGTCTGGTGATCTGCAGGGTTCAAGTGCTGTGTTCGGATTGCACGCGTGGCTGCTAAATGTGCAGGGCTCCTGCACTTACTGTCTGTACACTGCAGGGGCCAACCTAATTAGATTATATGTGTAGCTGCTAGACAGCTGCTAGTCTAGTGGTATGTTTTATCTGAAGCTAATATAACTTGAATTAGTGTTGTGCTTAGGACTGCAGGCACTTGCCACCTATTTAGATTATATGTATAGCTGCTAGGCAGCCGCTAGTCTAGTGATCTGTCTCATCTAAAGCAGTCAACTGAATTAGTATTGTGCTCAGACAGCAAGCACCTGCCTAGTCTAGTGATCTGCAGGTTTGAAGTGCTGTAACCAGATTGCACGCGTGGCAGACAAAATGTGATCTCCCAGATACTGTTGTACTCAGGCAACTTATAGTTTATGTAGCTGAAGAAGTGCTGTTGTGGATCTTCATCTGGGTTAATGAATAGGTGGCCACACTGCGGAACTGGTCTGTGATCGCCGGTGAAGTGCGTTTGGACGCCAGTGGCTGACAAAATGTACAAGGTCCAGCACTTACTGTCTGTACACTGCAGGGGCCAACCTAATTAGGTTAATGTATAGATGTTAGGCAGCTGATAGTCTAGTGTCATGTTTTATCTGAAGCAATCCATCTGCATTAGTGTTGTGCTCAGACTGCAGGCACCTGCCAACCTTATGAGATTATATGTTTAGCTGCTAGGCAGCTGCTAGTCTAGTGGTCTGCCTCATCTGAAGCAGTGCAACTGAATAAGTGTTGTGCTCAGACTGCTAGTCCAGTGGTAAGTTTTATCTGAAGCAAACAACTGAATTAGTGTTGTGCTCAGACTGCAGGCGCCTGCCAACATAATTAGATTATATGTATAGCTGCTGGGCAGCTGCTTGTCTAGTGGTCTGCTTCATCTTAAGCAGTCCAACTGAATTAGTGTTGTGCTTACACTGCAGGCACCTGCCTAGTCTGGTGATCTGCAGGGTTCAAGTGCTGTGTTCGGATTGCACGCGTGGCTGCTAAATGTGCAGGGCTCCTGCACTTACTGTCTGTACACTGCAGGGGCCAACCTAATTAGATTATATGTGTAGCTGCTAGACAGCTGCTAGTCTAGTGGTATGTTTTATCTGAAGCAATATAACTGAATTAGTTTTGTGCTTAGACTGCAGGCACTTGCCAACCTATTTAGATTATATGTATAGCTGCTAGGCAGCCGCTAGTCTAGTGATCTGTCTCATCTAAAGCAGTCCAACTGAATTAGTATTGTGCTCAGACAGCAAGCACCTGCCTAGTCTAGTGATCTGCAGGTTTGAAGTGCTGTAACCAGATTGCACGCGTGGCAGACAAAATGTAGATCTGCTCCAGCACTTACTGTTTGTACATTGCAGGCACCAAACTTATTAGATTATATGTATAGCTGCTAGGCAGCTGCTAGTCTAGTGGTCTGCTTCATCTTAAGCAGTCCAACTGAATTAGTGTTGTGCTCACACTGCAGGAACCTGCCTAGTCTGGTGATCTGCAGGGTTGAAGTGCTGTGTTTGGATCGCCACGTGGCTGACAAAATGTACAAGGCTCCAGCACTTACTGTCTGTACACTGCAGGGGCCAACCTAATTAGGTTATATGTATAGATGTTAGGCAGCTGATAGTCTAGTGTCATGTTTTATCTGAAGCAATCCATCTGCATTAGTTTTGTGCTCAGACTGCAGGCACCTGCCAACCTTATGAGATTATATGTTTAGCTGCTAGGCAGCTGCTAGTCTAGTGGTCTGCCTCATCTGAAGCAGTGCAACTGAATAAGTGTTGTGCTCAGACTGCTAGTCCAGTGGTAAGTTTTATCTGAAGCAAACCACTGAATTAGTGTTGTGCTCAGACTGCAGGCGCCTGCCAACATAACTAGATTATATGTATAGCTGCTGGTCAGCTGCTTGTCTAGTGGTCTTCTTCATCTTAAGCAGTCCAACTGAATTAGTGTTGTGCTTACACTGCAGGCACCTGCCTAGTCTGGTGATCTGCAGGGTTCAAGTGCTGTGTTCGGATTGCACGCGTGGCTGCTAAATGTGCAGGGCTCCTGCACGTACTGTCTGTACACTGCAGGGGCCAACCTAATTAGATTATATGTGTAGCTGCTAGACAGCTGCTAGTCTAGTGGTATGTTTTATCTGAAGCAATATAACTGAATTAGTTTTGTGCTTAGACTGCAGGCACTTGCCAACCTATTTAGATTATATGTATAGCTGCTAGGCAGCCGCTAGTCTAGTGATCTGTCTCATCTAAAGCAGTTCAACTGAATTAGTATTGTGCTCAGACAGCAAGCACCTGCCTAGTCTGGTGATCTGCAGGTTTGAAGTGCTGTAACCAGATTGCACGCGTGGCAGACAAAATGTAGATCTGCTCCAGCACTTACTGTTTGTACATTGCAGGCATCAAACTTATTAGATTATATGTATAGCTGCTAGGCAGCTGCTAGTCTAGTGGTCTGCTTCATCTTAAGCAGTCCAACTGAATTAGTGTTGTGCTCACACTGCAGGAACCTGCCTAGTCTGGTGATCTGCAGGGTTGAAGTGCTGTGTTTGGATCGCCACGTGGCTGACAAAAATGTACAAGGCTCCAGCACTTACTGTCTGTACACTGCAGGGCCAACCTAATTAGGTTATATGTATAGATGTTAGGCAGCTGATAGTCTAGTGGTCATGTTTTATATGAAGCAATCCATCTGCATTAGTTTTGTGCTCAGACTGCAGGCACCTGCCAACCTTAGGAGATTATATGTTTAGCTGCTAGGCAGCTGCTAGTCTAGTGGTCTGCCTCATCGAAGCAGTGCAATGAATAAGTGTTGTGCTCAGACTGCTAGTCCAGTGGTAAGTTTTATCTGAAGCAAACAACTGAATTAGTGTTGTGCTCAGACTGCAGGCGCCTGCCAACATAACTAGATTATATGTATAGCTGCTGGGCAGCTGCTTGTCTAGTGGTCTGCTTCATCTTAAGCAGTCCAACTGAATTAGTGTTGTGCTTACACTGCAGGCACCTGCCTAGTCTGGTGATCTGCAGGGTTCAAGTGCTGTGTTCGGATTGCACGCGTGGCTGCTAAATGTGCAGGGCTCCTGCACTTACTGTCTGTACACTGCAGGGGCCAACCTAATTAGATTATATGTGTAGCTGCTAGACAGCTGCTAGTCTAGTGGTATGTTTTATCTGAAGCATATAACTGAATTAGTTTTGTGCTTAGACTGCAGGCACTGCCAACCTATTTAGATTATATGTATAGCTGCTAGGCAGCCGCTAGTCTAGTGATCTGTCTCATCTAAAGCAGTCCAACTGAATTAGTATTGTGCTCAGACAGCAAGCACCTGCCTAGTCTGGTGATCTGCAGGTTTGAAGTGCTGTAACCAGATTGCACGCGTGGCAGACAAAATGTAGATCTGCCTCCAGCACTTACTGTTTGTACAAAATCTGGTGATCTTTCAGGGGGTTGAAGGGCTTGTGTTGGATCGCCACGTGGCGCTGGACACCAAAAAATGTAACCAAGGCTCCAGCACTTACTGTGGCTTGACACTGCAGGGGGGGCCAAAACTAAATTGGTTGATATTTGTATATTTAGATGTTTAGGCAGCTGATAGTCTTAGTGTTTCATGTTTTTATAGAAGCAATTTTCCATTGCATTAGTGTGTGCTCAGACTGCCGTCCTGCAACAACCTTTATGGAGATTATAGTTTAGTTGCTAGGAGAGAGCCCTAGACACTCTAGTGGTCTGCCTCCATCTAAGAGCGTGCAAAACACTCCAGACTTTAAGTGTGTAGCTCAGACTGCTCCAGTCTCCACCCCGTGGGCCAGAGTTTATTGTCTGCACGGCCCACACAACCCTGCAACGGTCCGTGTTGTGATGGTCAGAAAACGGCAGGCGCTGCCAACATAATTAGCTTATTATGTATAGCTGCTGGGGGGCAGCTTTGTTGTCTAAGTGTACTGCTTCATTTACGACGCAAACCACAGTCCACCTGAATTCAGTGGTGTGGCCTCGATACCCTTGGCCCCCCCCCCCGGGCCCCCCCCCCTTGAGCAAAACACCTGCTTCTCGACCCCCTCGCGTGGCATCTGCCGGGTTTCCCGTGCTGTGTCAGACCAAGGACTTGACCCCCGCGTGCGCAGAGCGCCTAACTTGCACAAGCCCGTTAGAAACCTGAAACAGCCCCCTTACTGTCTGTACACTGCCCCCGGCAGACCCCACCCCGACAAACGACCCCTAATTAGCATTCTATGGTCGTAGCTTGCTAGACCGCTGTCGTCTAGTGGTTTATGTTTTTAAGGTGTAGGTGTTTTATTGAAGCAATATAAACTGGAAATTAGAATTAGTTTTTGTGCTTTAGACTGCCGGCAACTTGCCAAACCTATTTAGATTATATGTATAGCTGCTCGGCAAAGCCGCTAGTCTAGTGATCTGTCTCAATCTAAAGCATTCCACTGACTTAAATTTCGTATTTGTGCTCAGCCCCACGCCCCCCCCCACCGCCCAGAGAGACCCCCCCCCTGCCTAGTCTGGTGCTCTGCAGGTTTTGGAAGTGCTGTACACCAGATGGGCACGCGGTTTCTGCCCCAAACTGTAGCTTCTGCTCCCAGCACTACTGTTGTACATTGCAAGGGCCACCCAACCTTATTTCGCTTCTAGGTCTCGCTGCTACGGGCCCCCCGCTGCTCCTCGTCTTCGCGGGTCTGCTTCCCCCTAAGCCGTCCCCCTGAACTTAGTGGTTGTGCTCCCCTGCCGGCCACCCCTGGGCCTAGTCTGGTGCTCTGCCCGGGTTTGCCGCTTCCCCCCCATCGTGCTCCCCCGTCAAACCCATGTTTGTGTTTTGGAAATCGGCCACGTTGGATGACAAAAATGTAACCAAGGCTCCAGGCACTTACTTACTTGCTGTAACACAACTGCCAGGGGCCAAACCCCCCCCTTTTAAAAAAAAAAAAAAAAAAAATTAGGTGATTATTATGTATAGATGTTAGGGGAGGCTGATAGTCTAGTGGTCATATTTATTCTGAAGCAATCCATCGCATAGTTTTGTTGCTCAGACTGCAGGCACCCTGCCAAACCCTTTATGAGATTTATTGGTTAGCTGCTAGGCAGCTGCCGTCTAGTGGTTTGCTATCTGAAAAGCAGTGTTTTTTTTTTTGCAACTGAATAAGGTTGTGCTCAGGGCAGGAATGCTAGCCAGTGGTTAATTAAAGTTTTATCTTAAGCAAAACAAAATGAATTAGTGTTTGTTGCTCAGGCTGGCAGGCGGCCTGACAAACATAAAATAGTTAGATGTATAAAGCTGCTGGTCAGGCTGCCTTGTCTAGTGGTCTGCTTCATCTTAGCAGCAAAATGAAATTATGTGTGTGCTTACATGCCAGGCAAAAACGCTAGTCTGGTGATCTGCAGGGGGTTCAAGTGTTGTTTTCGGATTGCACGCGGTGGCTGCTCTTAAATGTGGGCAGGGGCTCCTGCACTTACTGTCTGTAACACTGGCAGGGGGCCCAAAAAACCCTAAATTGATTATTATGTGTACGTGCTAGGGACAGCTGCTAGTTCTAGTGTTATGTTTTATCTGAAGCAATATAAAAAACTGATATAGTTTGTGCTTAGACTTGCAGGCACTGCCAACTAATTTAGATTATATGTTATAGCTGATAAGGGCAGACGATAGTCTTTATAGTGATTCTGTCTATCTCAAAAGCAGGTTCCAACTGGAAATTAGTAATTGTGCTTCGCAACCAGCAAGCACCTGTCCCTTTAGTCTGGTCGGATTGCAGGTTTGAAGTGCTGTAACAAGCGATTGGGGCCAACGGCGTGGCAGAACCAAAAAATGTAGATCTGCTCCAGCACTTACTGTTTGTACAAAATCTGGTGATCTGCAGGGTTGAAGTGCTGTGTTTGGATCGCCACGTTGCTGACAAAAAATGTACCAAGGGCTCCTGCACTTACTGTCTGTACACTGCAGGGGCACCCCTAATAGGTTATATGTATTAGATGTTAGGCCAAGGCTGGAATAGTCTAGTGGGTCACATGTTAATCTGAAGCAATCCATTCTGCATTAGTGGTTGTGCCTCAACTGCAGGCAACCCTGCAACCCTTATGTAGATTATTATGTTTAGCTGCTGGGCTAGGCAGGCTGAGGCTAAAGGTCTAGTGGTTGCCTCATCTGAAAGCAGTCCAACTTGAAATAAAGTTGTGGTGTGGCTCAGGACTGCTAGTCCAGTGGTAAGTTTTATCTGAAGCCCAAACAAACCTGGAAATTAGTGTTGTGTCGGAAATTTGGCAGGCGCCTTCCAACCAATTAATTTTATATGTATAGCTGGCTGGGGACAAGCTGCTTGTTTAGTGGTTTGCTTCATCTTAAAGCCAGTCCATGAATAGTGTTGTGCTTTCCACTGCAGGCCACCTGCCTAGTCTGGTGATCTGCAGGGTTCAAGTGCTGTGTTCGGATTGCACGCGTGGCTGCTAAATGTGCAGGGCTCCTGCACTTACTGTCTGTACACTGCAGGGGGCCAAACCTACTTAAGATATAATGTTGTAGCTGCTAGGACAAGCTTGGCTAGTTAGTGGTCTGTTTTATCTGAAAGCAAATATAACTGAAATTAGTTTTGTGCTTAGACTGCAGGCACTTGCCAACCTAATATAATATAATGTATAGGCTGCTAGCAAGCCGATAGTTGTCGAGTGATCTGTCTCATCTAAAGCAGTTTCACTTGAATTAGTATTTGTGCTCAGACCAGGCAAGCACCTGCCTAGTCTAGTGATCTGCAGGTTGAAGTTGCTGCGTAACCAGAGTGCACGCGTTGGGCCGACAAAATGGGATATCTGCTTCCAGTAAATACTGTTTGTACAAAATTGGTGATCCTGCAGCGGGGTTGAAAGTGCTTAGTTGAATAGCTGTGTTTGGGATCGCCCAGGTGCTGGAACCAAATTAACAAGGCTCCAGCCACTTACTGTCTGTAAAAAATAAAACCCAACTGGCAGGGGCCAACCTAATTAGGTTATATGTATAGATGTTAGGCAGCTGACAGCTGGACCTGATAGTCTAGGTCATTTTTATCTGAAGCAATTCCATTTCTGCATTAGTGTTGGCTCAGACTGGCAGGCACTGCCAAAAAAAACCTTATTAGATTCTGTTTAGATGCTAGGGCAGCTGGTAGTCTAGGTGGTCTGCCTTCATTATGAAGCAGTCCAACTGCAAAATAAGTGTTTGTGCTCAGACTGCTAGTCCAGTGTAAGTTTTATTCTGAAAGGCAACAAAAACTGAATTAGTGTTGGCATCAGACTGGCAGGCGGGGCCTGCCAAAACATATAATTAGGATTATATGTTTTATAGGCTGATGGGCAGTGCTTTCTAAGTGGTATGCTCCATCTAAGCAGTCCAAATGAATTAGTGGGTTTTGTGGTGCTTACACTGCGGCCACCTGGCCTAGTCTGGGTGGTCTGCCAGGGTTCAAAAGTGGCTAGTTGTTCGGATTGGCAGCACCACGCGGGCTTGCTAAATGTGGCAGGGGCTCCTGGCACTTACTGTCTGTACACTGGCGGGCAAAACCTAATTAGATTATATGTTGTAGCGGCTAGACAGCTGCTAGTCTTAGTGGTATGTTTTTATCTTGAAAGCAAATTAACTGAATTCGTTTCTTTGTGCCTTAAGACTGCAGTGCATTTTGCAAAAAACCTATTTAGATTATATGGTATAGATGCTTAGGGCAGCCGCTAGTTTAGTGATTGGGTCTCATCTAAAGGCAGTCCCAACTGGAAATTAGTTATTGTGGACTCAGAAACAGGCAAAGCCCACCCTGCCTAGTCTAGTGGATCTGCGGTTTAAGTGGCTGTAACCAGATTGCACTCGTGGCAGACAAAAATGTAAGATCTGCTCCAGCACTTACTGTTTGTTACATTGCAGGCCACCAAAACTTATTAGATTTATTATGTATAGGCTGCTAGGCAGGCTGATATTGCTTAGTCTAGTGGTCTGCTCATCTAAGCAGTCCAAATGAATTAGTGGTTTTGTGACACACTGCGGGGAAAAACACCTGCTAGTCTGGTGGAATCTTGCAGGAAATTGAAGTGGCTGTTTGGATCGCCACGGGGCTGAAACAAATGTGGCCGGGCTCCAGCATCTACTGTTGTACACTGGGGCAGGGGCCAAAACATTAATTAGATTATATGTGTAAGCTGCTGACCGGCCTTAGTTTCTGGTGGTTGTTTTTTTATCTGAAAGCAAATTATAACGTGACAATTAGTTTTGTGGCTTTCGACGCAGGGGCAACTGCCAACCTATTTAGAATATAGTATAGCTTGCTAGGGGGCAGGCCGCGCTAGTTTATAGTGGAATCTGTCTCATCAAAGCGTCCTTCCACTGAATTATATTGGGCTAGATAAGCAAGCAACCTTGGACTGTTCTAGTGAGAATCTGCAGGTTTGAAGTGCGTAACAGGATTGCAACGCAGTGGCAGACAAAAATGTAGAGATCTGCTCAGAACTTAATGTTTGTACCTTGGCCAGGCACCAAACTTATTAGATTATATGTATAGCTGTAGGCGCTGCTAGGATAGGGTCGCTTCATCTTAAGCAGTCCAACTGAAAATAGGGTTTGTGCTTCACCAACTGCAGGGAAAAACTGGCTTAGTTCTGGTGATTGCAGGTTGAAGTCTGTGTTTTGGGGTTTGGATCGCCACGTGGCTCTGTGAAAAAAATTGTAACAAGGCTCCCAGCACTTAAACTGTATGTAACACTGCAGGGGCCCCCCAAAAACTTAATTAGGTTATATGTAGAGATGTTAGGCAGCTGAATAGTATAGTGTCATGTTTTATCTGAGCAATCCATCTGCATTGTGTTATGTGCTCAGACTGGCAGGCCAACCCTGCCAAAAAACCTTATTAGATTATTTATGTTTAGATGCTAGGACAGCTGCTTAGGTTTAGTGGTTTGCCTCAATCTGAAGCAGTTCCAAACTGAATAAGGTGGTTGTGCTCAGAAACTGCTGGTTAGTACAAGTGGTAAGTTTATCTGAAGCAAACAAACTGGAATTAGTGTGTTGCTCAAGAATGCAGGCGCTCCTCCAAACACAATTATATTATATGATCAGCTGCTGGGGCAGGGCTGTGTCTAGGTGGTATGCTTCATCTTAAGGCAGTCCAAATGGAATTAGTGTTGTGCTTGACCACTGCAGGGCACTGCCTAGTCTGGTGGATCTGCAGGGTTCAAAGTTGCTGTGTTCGGGAATTGGCACGCGTGGCTGCTTATGTGCAGGGCTCTGCACTTACTGTTCTGTACCACTGCAGGGGCCAACCTAATTTGATTAATATGTGTTAGCTTGCTAGACAGCTTGTAGTTCTAGTGGTATGTTTTTATCTGAAAGCATATAAACTGGAAATTAGTTTTTGGTGCTTAGACTGCAGGGCAATGCCCAAACCTATTTAGGTTATATGTATAGCTGATAGGGCAAAGGCCGATAAGTCTAGTTGATTCGTCTCATCTAAAGCAGTTCAACTGAATTAGTATTGTGCTCAGACAGCAAGCACCTGCCTAGTCTAGTGATCTGCAGGTTTGAAGTGCTGTAACCAGATTGCACGCGTGGCAGACAAAATGTAGATCTACTCCAGTACTTACTGTTTGTACAAAATCTGGTGATCTGCAGGGTTGAAGTGCGTGTGTTTGGAATCGCCCACGTTTGGCTGACCAAAAGCAATGTCAACAAGCTCAAGCACTTACTGTCTGTAACCACTGCAGGGGGCCAACCTAATTAGGTTATATGATTAGATGTAGGCAGTGATAGGTCTAGTGCATGTTTTATTATGGAAGAATCATCTGCAGTAAGTGTTGTGCTCCAGACTGCAGGCACCTGCCAACCTTATTAGCTTATATGTTTAGCTTGCTAGAAGCTGCTAGTCTAGTGGTCTGGCCTCATATGAAGGCAGTCCAACTTGAAATTAAGTGTTTGGTGCTCAGACTGCTACGTTTCAGTGGTAAGTTTATCTGAAGCAAACAACTTGAATTAGTGTTGTGGGCTAGCTGGCAGGCGCTGCCAAACTAATAGAATTATATGGATAGCTGTTGGGGGCAGCTGCTGTTTGTCTTAGTGGCTTGCTTCATCTTAAGCAAGTCCAAATGAACATTAGTGTTGTGCTTACACTGCCAGGCTCTGCCTAGTCTGGTGATCTGCAGGGTTTCAAGTGCTGTGTTACGGATTGTGCACGGCTTGGCATGCTTAAATGTTGCAGGGGCCTCCTGCACTATACTGGTCTGATACATGCAGGGGGCCAACCTAATTAGTCTTATATGTTGTAGCTGCTAGGAAGCTGCTAGTCTTAGTGGTATGTTTTCTGAAGGAATATCAAACGAATTAGTTGTGTGCTTTAGACTTGCAGGCAAATTGGCAAAAAACATATTTAGATTATATGTTAAAGCGCTAGGAAGCCGCTAAGCGCTATTACCTAGTTCTAGTGAGCTGTCTCATCTTAAAGCAGTCCACATTGAATTAGTATTGTGCTCAGACCAGGCAAGGCACCTGCTAGGTTAGTGATCTTTGGCAGGTTTTCAGGTTTGAAGTGTGTAAAACCCAGATTGCACGGGTGGCAGAAAAAATGTAAGATCTGCCCAGCACTTACTGTTGTAATTGGGGCAGGGCACCAAAAACTTATTTAGATTTTATGTATAGCTGCTGAGGCAGCTGCTAGTCTAGTGGGTCTGCTTCAATATTAAGCGTTCCAAACTGAATTAGTGTTGTGTGCTCACACGCGGGAACCTGCCTAGTTTCCTGGTTGATCTGGCAGGAATGAAGTGCGTGTTTGTTGGATAGCCACGTGGCTGACAAAAAATGTGCCGAGGCTTCCAGCACTTAATTCTGTACAATGCAGGGGGGCCAAAACTAATTGGTTTCTTATGTTGTTAGTGCCTAGACAGCCTGTAGTCTGGTGGTATGTTTTGTTTATTCTGAAGCAATAATTAAAAAACTGAAGTAGTTTGTGCTTAAGACTGCAGGCACTGCCAAACTATTTAGAATTATATGTTAGTGCTAGGGCAGCCGGCTGAGTCTAGTGAAATCTGTCTCGACTCAAAAAAGCGTCCAACTGAAATGTTATATCTGTGCTCAGATAGGCAAGACCTGGCCTAGTTCAGGTGCAATTCTGCAGGTTTTGACGTGCTTGTAAAACCAGATTGGGGGCACTCGGGGCAGACAAACAATGTAGATCTGCTTCCAGGGCAACTTACTGTTTGTACAATTGTGTCAGGCACCAAACTTATTTAGATTATATGTATAGGCTGCTAGGCACGCTGCTCGTCTAGTGGGTTGCTTCATCTTAAAAGGCAGTCCAAACGAAATTAGTGTTGTGCTCACACTGCAGGAGACCTGCCTAGTCTTGGTGGATCTGCAGGGTTGAAAGTGCTGTGTTTTGGGATCGGCCACGTGGCTGGAAAGAAAAAATGTACAAGGCTCCAGCCACTTAACGGTCTGTAACGCAGGGGGGCCAAACCTAATTAGGGTTATATGTAGAGATTGTTAGGCAAGCTGAAGGTCTAGTGTCATTGTTTATTATGAAGCAAGTCCATCTGCATTAGTGTTTGTGCTCAGACTGCAGGCAATTGCTTCAAACCTTTATTAGTTATATGTTTAGCTGTTTAGGCTGCTAGGCAGCTGCTAGTCTTAGTGTTCTGCCTCATTGAAGCAGTCCAAAACTGAATAAAGTGTTGTGCTCAGAACTTGATACTGCTAGCCCAGTGGGTTACAGTTTTATCTGAAGCAAAACAACTGAATTAGTGTTGTGCTTCAAGACTTGCAAGGCGGGGCCTGCCCAACATAATTAGATTATATGTATAGCTGCTGGGGGGCAAAGTGCTTGTTCTAAAGTGCGTCTGCTTCATCTTTAAGCAGTCCAAATCTAATAAGTGTTGTGCTTACACTGCGGCAAACCTTTGCCTAGTCTGGGGTATCTGCAGGGTTTCAAGTTGTGTAGCGTGTTCCGGATTTGCAAGGCGTGCTGCCTAAAAAATGGCGCAAGGCAGGGCTCCTGCATTACTGTCCTGTATTGTACACTGCAGGGGCCCAACCCCCTAAAAAATTAGTTTTATATGTGTAAGCTGCTAGACAGCGCTGGCTAGTCTAGTGTATATGTTTTATTCTGAGCATATAACCATCTGAATAAGTTTTGTTGCTTAGACTGCAGGCAACTAACTTGGCCAAACTATTTAGATTATTATATGTTATAGTGCTAGGCAGCAGCTAGTCTAGTGATCTGTCTCATCTTAAAGCAGTCTTCAAATCTGATGAATTTAGTATTGTGCTCAGACAGGGCAAGCACCTGCCTCGTTAGTGATCTTGCAGGTTTGAAGTTGGCTTTTGGAACCGATTGCACGCGTGGCAGACAAAAAAATGTAGACTCGGCTACCAGCACTTACTGTGTGTACATTGCAGGCAACCAAAACTTATTAGATTATATGTATTAAGCTGCTAGGCAAGCTGCAGTCTAGTGGTCTGCTTTCATCTTTAAGCAGGTCCACTGAATTAGTGTGTGCTCACACTGCAGGGGAACCTGCTAGCTCTGGTGATCTGCAGGTTGAAGTTGCTGGTGAATCTGCAGGGTTGAAAGTCTAGTGTACAGGGTAATGTGGGATCGCCACGTGGCTGACAAAATGTACAAGGCTCCAGCACTTACTGTCTGTACACTGCAGGGGCCAACCTAATTAGGTTATATGTATAGATGTTAGGCAGCTGATAGTCTCTAGTGTCATGTTTTATCTGAAGCAATCCAATCTGCATTAGTGTTGTGCTCAGACTGCAGGCACCTGCCAAACCTTATTAGATTATATGTTTAGCTGCTAGGCAGCTGCTAGTCTAGTGGTCTGCCTCATCTGAAGCAGTCCCACACTGAATAAGTGTTGTTGCTCAGACTGCTAGTCAAGTGGTAAGTTTTATATGAAGCAAACAAACTGAATTAGTGTTGTGCTCAGACTGCAGGCGCCTGCCAACATAATTAGATTATATGTATAGCTGCTGGGCAGCTGCTTGTCTAGTGGTCTGCTTCATCTTAAGCAGTCCAAATGAATTAGTGTTGTGCTCACACTGCCAGGCACCTGCCTAGTCTGGTGATCTGCAGGGTTCAAATGCGTGTTCGGATTGCACGCATGGCTGCTAAATGTGCAGGGCTCCTGCACTTACTGTCTGTACACTGCAGGGGCCAACCTAATTAGATTATATGTGTAGCTGCTAGGACAGCTTGCTAGTCTAGTGGTATGTTTTATCTGAAGCAATATAAACTGAATTAGTGTTGTGCTTAGACTGCAGGCACTTGCCAACCCTATTTAGATTACATGTATAGCTGCTAGGCCAGCGCTAGTCTAGTGATCTGTCTCATCTAAAGCAGTCCAACGAATTAGTATTGTGCTCAGATAGCAAGCACCTGCCTAGTCTAGTGATCTGCAGGTTTTGAAGTGCTGAACCAGGATTGCAGCGTAGGCAGACAAAATGTAGATCTGCTCCATCACTTACTGTTTGTACATGCAGGCACCAAACTTATAGATTATATGTATAGTGCTAGGCAGCTGCTAGTCTAGTGGTCTGCTTCATCTAAGCAGTCCAACTGAATTAGTGTTGTGCTCACACTGCAGGAAACCTGCCTTAGTCTGGTGATCTGCAGGGTTGAAGACTGCTGGTTTGGATCGCCACGTGGCTGACAAAATGTACAAGGCTCCAGCACCTTACTGTCTGTACACTGCAGGGGCCAACCTAATTAGGTTATATGTATAGATGTTAGGCAGCTGATAGTCTAGTGTCATGTTTTATCTGAAGCAATCCATCTGCATTAGTGTTGTGCTCAGACTGCAGGCACCTGCCAACCTTATTAGATTATATGTTTAGCTGCTAGGCAGCTGCTAGTCTAGTGGTCTGCCTCATCTGAAGCAGTCCAAGCTGAATAAGTGTTTGTGCTCAGGACTGCTAGTCAAGTGGTAAGTTTTATATGAAGCAAACAACTGAATTAGTGTTGTGCTCAGACTGCAGGCGCCTGCCAACATAATTAGATTATATGTATAGCTGCTGGGCAGCTGCTTGTCTAGTGGTCTGCTTCATCTTAAGCAGTCCAAATGAATTAGTGTTGTGCTCACACTGCAGGCACCTGCCTAGTCTGGTGATCTGCAGGGTTCAAATGCTGTGTTCGGATTGCACGCATGGCTGCTAAATGTGCAGGGCTCCTGCACTTACTGTCTGTACACTGCAGGGGCCAACCTAATTAGATTATATGTGTAGCTGCTAGACAGCTGCTAGTCTAGTGGTATGTTTTATCTGAAGCAATATAACTGAATTAGTTTTGTGCTTAGACTGCAGGCACTTGCCAACCTATTTAGATTACATGTATAGCTGCTAGGCAGCCGCTAGTCTAGTGATCTGTCTCATCTAAAGCAGTCCAACTGAATTAGTATTGTGCTCAGATAGCAAGCACCTGTCTAGTCTAGTGATCTGCAGGTTTGAAGTGCTGTAACCAGATTGCACGCGTGGCAGACAAAATGTAGATCTGCTCCATCACTTACTGTTTGTACATTGCAGGCACCAAACTTATTAGATTATATGTATAGCTGCTAGGCAGCTGCTAGTCTAGTGGTCTGCTTCATCTTAAGCAGTCCAACTGAATTAGTGTTGTGCTCACACTGCAGGAACCTGCCTAGTCTGGTGATCTGCAGGGTTGAAGTGCTGTGTTTGGATCGCCACGTGGCTGACAAAATGTACAAGGCTCCAGCACTTACTGTCTGTACACTGCAGGGGCCAACCTAATTAGGTTATATGTATAGATGTTAGGCAGCTGATAGTCTAGTGTCATGTTTTATCTGAAGCAATCCATCTGCATTAGTGTTGTGCTCAGACTGCAGGCACCTGCCAACCTTATTAGATTATATGTTTAGCTGCTAGGCAGCTGCTAGTCTAGTGGTCTGCCTCATCTGAAGCAGTCCAACTGAATAAGTGTTGTGCTCAGACTGCTAGTCAAGTGGTAAGTTTTATATGAAGCAAACAACTGAATTAGTGTTGTGCTCAGACTGCAGGCGCCTGCCAACATAATTAGATTATATGTATAGCTGCTGGGCAGCTGCTTGTCTAGTGGTCTGCTTCATCTTAAGCAGTCCAAATGAATTAGTGTTGTGCTTACACTGCAGGCACCTGCCTAGTCTGGTGATCTGCAGAGTCATAAAGCAGCGTGGTAAAGGCAGGAGCTTCATTGTTATGCTCAATATCGGGGGCGAAGTCCAGGCTGGTCCAAAGAGTCTTGTCCTGGCGAGCTTCCAGGTCGAACTGGGGGGATTTGACGCCAACGATACATCGGAGAATGTTATTAGCGATGCTTCAAAGGAGGAGTTCAAAGCATTCGACGCAAGAAAGATTTCCGAAGATGACTGGCGTGAGGTCCTGCCAGAGGATAGCTGCTGGTTACTCTGAGCCAGGGCCTGGGAGGCTGAGGCATGTCAAGCTCCTGGATGTGGACCCAGCCAGTGCTACACTGATGTTCCTAGGGTTGAAGGTCTTTCTTTCCTTCAGTTCAGACCCAAGAAAGCTGTGTCAGACATAGTGATGCTCACTAATGAGAAGGGGAAACATATGCATCTCCCTTCATGGACGCACACACACGAACACAACGAAACACACACACACATCTACACACGCACACACACATATATGCACACAAGCACACCAACACAAACACTTGCATGCATGGACATCATGCATCCTAACACATTCACACACATACACATGTGCTATGTCTGGCATGCAAACCCACATGCATGGACACACACATGCAAGGGCACACACATACACACACATTCATGTATGTGTGTGTACATGCGTGTGTGTGTGACACATTGATACCACCAACTTCCCACACTCACCCACCACTGTCAGAACCACCCACGGAAACACACATGCATGTAGGTGGATGTCCATGCAGGTGGGTGTACGACACATTGACACCATTATCTTCCCACACACACACCAATCACCCACAAACACAAATACACACATGCATGTAGATGGGTGTTCATGCAGGGGGGTGTCATGTAATTGTGGGGAGGCTATCTGCTCCCCAAATAGTGAGAGTAACTGCTTTTCCAAGCACACCTTGTCCGCGCGCGCGAAAGATAACTCTGGACTATCTCCTTTGAAGAGGGGGAGGCAGTAGTCTGAACTTGACCAGATTGTGGAGACAACTTCTTAACCAAGTCCTCACCAAGGGATTCTTAGAGTCTGAGGCTCTTAGTTGGGGTCTAACAACATCTACAGATATTTTAGTTTTTAATTTGATTTTTCAGATTGTTTTTGAAGCAATACCATTTTCAAATTCAAATTCAAACATGTGGATGTACCACTATAGCTTATTTGACGATTCATATGTGTTCTACTACTCTTTACTACGCTGTAGAAAATCCCATGCGATTTGAGAAATATATGACCCTTTTATTCCATTTTTCCCTAAACTGATTTTTTGTATTACCGGTAATACACAGCAACCCAGGACAAACACCAAGGCTACTTTTTGGCTGATGTCATCATGCCCACAACAATGTCATAACTCAAGGATGGTGGCTCTTATTCGGAGCTACCCATGAAAAAAAGGATTGTTGTCTCTGGATGGGTATCACTCTTGGAACTAACATATTTGCGACGCTGTTTTGTTGCCTATTCAGTCAAGTTCAAGTTCAAGGTATTCAGTCAAGCGTCTTTCAGTGCGAGATAATAGCGATCAGATCAACTCTGGACATGGAAACGTGAAGATATAGCTTTTGCGATACTGGATAAAGGTTGCACCCCCCACCCCTCACCCCACCCCGACGTCTGAACCAGTGACAAACAGCAAAATAACATCAATGTGCATGCGGGGAGAAACATGTTTGCCTTAGTTAACCCGCCCCCTCATTTTGAACACTTCCAGGTTTATATACATGGATACATGAAATTAGTGCTGACAAAAATGCTTGCTTGCTGCAATATTACCTATCTAATTATGAGGATTAGTTGACTCTCCCGGATGTTGTGGAGAGGGCTTGTCTTGGGTTAACAATGGCCTGTTGATGACGTACTGTAATGTAATGTGTAATCAGATTGAGAATAGCCTAGTAGTTGGCTTAAAATGTGCAAGTGTGCTACACTGCGTTGAATGAGATCCTGCTGGCAGCTGATCAAGGATGCTAAAGCTCTGACAGTCACCTAGGAATCATAACTAATAACCCAGTAGCCTGCCTGTAGGAGGATAAATTCCCCTGTCGAATTAAGCCCAAGCATGGCCTCAATTACAAATCCTTGATTGTAAACTGTCGGTTAAAATTAAGGAGGGATAATACGAACTTCATCTCCCTTGAAGGGAAGTTGCTGGGAGTGATAAGGAATATGAAGTTAACTCCCCTCAAGGGAAGGTGTTCGGTCTTCTGAGTCAGCCTGTAAGCTACACAGCCACTCAGCTGAGTCAGATACTGCAGAATCAGAAAAGATACCGAATTCCTGATGGTTTTACCACAACTCTCTCACATAACTGATTGGTGCATACCTCAAGGGAATCAACAGAAAGTTGTGCGCAAACCAATGGTGGAATTTTGGGGTTGTGGTACACAGCAGCGAAAATTGGTAATACTGCAGTACCACGCGGTTTGTCCTACCATGTTCATGTATATCAGTGCACCCCATTGACACACTACAGCATACAAGACGTGGTTGGATTTGGCTTGGCTTTGACTTGGCACCAGCTGAGCATCTGAATCATATAAGTCTTGTAGCTGGTTCCTGATTCATGTACTGCTGTTGCACATAAGCCTTAGAGGAGGCTGCACCGACCTGTGTGAACATGAGGAGTTAATATGTATTCAGAATTGTAATCGTAAAATTATTTTCGCACGGTAGCACGAGCTCAGGACCCCCGTGGGTAAACCGATTGTTTGGGTTTCAGTTCATCAGTGCAATTTCATTTTATCCCGTCCTGTCACGGTTGGGCAAGTCTCTTCAGCCTATTTTGCCTACCCCTGGACTGTGAAACAACAAACAAACTTACATATATAATAGGGATGAACCACCATACCATGCCTATCTAATTATGTGTGCACACAAATTATGTGTTACTGCCAAGTGCATGCTATTAATGCTTATGTCGGTTGATCTTATCTCAACACTGAAATAATACTCAAAGTTAGAGAGAGACACCACCCGATACTCAAGACAACCCGTAGAGACCTGGGTGTTTGGCCGACTCATTTCTCACCTTACTATACTACTAGCTAGATAGACTCAGAATAACACTCGCCCATCCCCTTGGACTCCACACCAGGAGCTTGGCAGGCCATATATGGAGAAATCTTCATTCTTCAAAAGGAGACCCCAGACATGGGATTCCTGGACCCCCAATTCCATATTGGAATTCGCCCGGTTGTTACTTTAGATACAATCCTTACGAAAACCATGCCTACTTTACCCAACATGGAAGATACCAGGATGGGGGACGTCAGCCCGCCCTAATGCACTTTCCCCCCCAACACGCAAATGGACTGCTCTTATAAGAGATGATGCCTTGGAAGCAGCCCTTCCACCTGCAGCCCCCAACGCCACCTATATCCCCGAGGTCACTACTGTCCAACCCAGACAACCCAAACCCTGCGCCATCACTCCCCCTGTCCCTTCAGCGGTCACCAACCTCTACCTCTGGACCCCCGTGGGTAAACCCCACCCCTCCTCAAAACTCACTAAAAAAACTCAAAACACCCGCAGAACCAGGGCCCCAACATTAATCTCAAGCAAGCATCCATCCACAATTTCCCCCCCCACACACCTCTACCATGGCGGGCCAATTATCTAAAAATAGTAGGGTGCCCCGGAGGGTCCCTTGGAGGTTGGCCCAGGGGGCGGGTTCATGTTAGTCAAGTAGCAATGGCAGCCTCCTTGGTGAAAAATGCACAAGCAGGTGCTTACTTATCCGCACAATTTAATATTTGGGGGGTCAAGGATCAATATAGCACGACTGTTACGCACCAATATTTCATTTGTTACACAGTAGCTATTGCATAATGCATTATGCTTGACTTTGAAATGTTTGTGCAAATGGCATTATTATTAAACTTGGTGGCCTGTAAGGCTAATGAAGTCAAGAGCTCACTGACTCCCCTAAGTTTCATGGCCGAAGCTACAGTTGGTACTGCGCAACTTGCAGGTACTAGTGCAAAACAGCAAATTTCCTTGCCAAGCACAATTCGCTGACGCAATGAGCTGCGAGAGGCACGGAGATGCGAATTTTCCAAGGGGAAATTGCAGAAATGCTCCAGGTCCCTACATTGAGTCCACAGAACAGGAGGGAAACGACAAATCAAAACGCCGCGTCCACAGCCCGAAACCCTGAGATCCGTACGCAAAAAAGTGCCCTCTGAGGTAATCCGCCCCCGACGAGAATCGAACACGAGTCACAAAGATGGCAGTCAGTTTAACCGACTAATTTGATCGTTTTTTTGTACCAATATGTGGCGATTTGAAAATTTGAAGAATTTGAAGAAATCGTTAAGAATCGCATAGGTCTGTCCTTTTTTAGTCTAAATTTGACCGGATTGTGGGGACAACTTCTTAACCATGTCCCCAAGGGATTCTGAGAGTCTGAGACTCAGGTCTCTAATCATTTAAAGATGTCTTAATTTTGAATTTGATTTTTCGGAAAACAGACAATTTTTGAATCAAAATTCAAACATGTGGATGTACCACTATAGCTTATTAGACAACACATATGTGCTCTACTACTCATTAAGTTGATGCTGTAAAACAAACATGCAATTTGAGGAAGATATGGGCCTTTTATACCCCTTTTCCCTTACCGATTTTTGAGTATTACCGGTAATACCCGGCCACACAGGACAGCCATTAAGGACTGGTGGGATGAGAAAACCACTCTCATGGGAAAAAATTCCCTCCCATCACACCTCCACCATGTTAAACACACTCCCCTTGCAGAAGGACTAGACCACCTCAGCAACCAGATCATGGAGCCTGTTAGGATGGCCATCACCACTATGTTTGACGCCTGCCCTACCAGGAACCAACCCCCAGACCACTTCCTTGACAGAAAGAAGAAGAGAGCTCAAGCCAATCTCAACTCCCATATTCAACATCTCAAAACATACAGGAAACTCCTATTCACAGACAACAACTCCTATTCCAACGCCCATTCTACACTCCTGGAGACCTTCCATAAACACCCCAACACCCACATCCATTTCCAGCTTGCCTCCGACCACACCTACCTCCTGGCAGCAATCAATATATCCCTCGATGAGGCCCTCCCAGCCCTATGAAGAATTATCACAAACAGCAGACAAGCAGCTACCGCCACTGGCAGAGCAGCCTTCATGAACCAACTATCCAACAAACCTAAATAAGCCCACAGAAACATCTTCAAAACCTCTGAGAATCCTATATCTACCCAGACCTTGCAAAACCCCACCACTGGCCAACACAATACGTCCACTTATGACTTCCTTGACATCTTGGGAGAGCACATGGGACACATGATGGCCCCCCTCACCACACTTGGACCAGAAAATACCTATCCCAAGACAGAAAGACCGCCCCCCTTTCCTGGGTCCCCCGTATACCTTCTCCCTAGAAACCAAGGCTCAACCCCACCAGCACTCCAACCCTAACCTACCCCACCTCATGGAGTTCTTGAATTACCAAACCTGCATCCAACACTTATCAAAAAGCAAATAGGCCGAACCAGATGGCATCCCCAATGAACTCCTATCCTGCCTCCCCTATTCCTGGCACTACACCATACGTAAAATGTTTGGGCTTATTTGGATCACCGGCTACACCGCCATCTGCTGGAATACCTCCAACACCACCATGATGTACAAGAAAGGAGACCCCACCCAAGCCAACCACTACATAACTACTGGTCTCAACAACACCATGGGTAAACTGTGGACTAACATTGTTACAACAGTGATCTCCAAATACTTGCCAATACCAAGTCCTCTGTAACTCTCAAGAGGGATTCAGACAGAAAAGAAGCACCCACAGGCAGCTCACCCACCTCCAACATGACATTGAGGATGCGGCCCACTCCAAACGATACCTGTTTGCTGCCTACTTTGACTTCTCCTCTGCCTTCAATATGGTGTCCCATGACAAGCTGCTCCAAACTATGTATGAGCTTTGAATCCCAGATATCATTGAAACAGTAAAAGGAATTTACAATGGGGCTACCACCCACATGTACCTCAACAACACCCAAGTCAAACCCATTAAAATCACAAGAAGCACCATCCAAGGTGACACCCTCTCCCCCCTACTCTTCATCATCTGCATTGAACCTCAGAACCCAGATGGCTACAAGCCGGGGGCAGAGGATACAAGCAAGGCACAACCTCAATATCCAATGCTGACCAAGATACAACAGGTAGTGTAGGATATGCTGATGACAGCATCACAGCGGACAACCTCAAGGTACAATGCCTTACAGTACAACAATTCAGGGTCAAGTCTGGGATTTCTCTTGGAACTGGGGCAAATGCATGATCACTGGCATATTGCATGGCTCCCACCTCAAGTACCCAATTAACTCCAATGCCCTGACCAAACTTCTTAACAACACCCTTATTAATGACACGGGGGCCACCTACCTAACCCCCAATGAAATGTACAAGTATATAGGGGTGCCCATTCGCCTGAAACTAAATTGGAGACCTATCATGTAACATGCCTTGGCCCTCATACATAGTAAAGGATACCAAATCCCCGCCACTGCCAAGCCCAAAGGCGCCACCCCTCTTAATTTACCCAGACTCATCACTACGTGTATTAAACCTGCCACCACCTACCCTATGAGAGTAGCACCCTACAGCTATTCAGATATAGGCATTTTATACAAGGCCATATGGACCCTGGCTAAAAAATGCTGTGACCTACAATCCTCCTTTCCCACTGCTAGTGTCTGTCTACCCTTGGAACAGGCAGGACTGGGCATTCCCTCCTGTGGTGGACTATGCTCAAATCACCGCAGCCCACTTTACTAGGTCCTTCAAGGACACAGGGGAACTAGGCAGCCTCACTACAGCCCTCCTCCACAAAGAAGCTGCAACCTCCAGGGTATGGACCCTCTTACCTTCCCCAGCCATACACTTCAATACTTTAACCTGGCCAGGCAAATGCACATCCTCAAAAGAGCCCCCATCCAAATCTACATGGAGGATGACACCTCACACAACCCCCTTAATGACTCCCTCCCTGACATCCCCCAACACACCATTCCCCCCAATCTTCTAAAAAAACGCATCCCCCTGGGCATGACTTCCCTAGCCAACATTGTGAACCCTGATGGGACCACAATCATCCCCTCCAATACACTCTCGCACACCTATGGCAAAAGATTCTCCACGAGGCATAAAATTGCTCTCGACAGACTCAGCCGACATCTCTGTTCTCCACCCCCATTGGGAAGCCCACCTCAACCCTGCTCCTGCCACAGCCCCTACCCTTGGCATCCAGGACTCTCCCCATCTACCTACGCATCCCCCAACGGCACATTACCAAGTTACCCACCTATGCCATCAGCCACCACCTTAACAACTGGGATACAGCCCCCCACCCACCCGACCCTTGAGCACCAACCCCGGCAACCCTACCCCACCCACAACACAGCCCCCCATGCATACTACAGAGGATGTCCCTGCCTCCAATGCACACATGTGGTGGGCCAGAGAGTCCTATCTTCATCCCACTAAGTACGCTCAAGCCTGGAGCACTGACCCCAAGATTGCCTGGATAGTCAGAATGCAATTCATCACGAATGACACTCACAAATGCACTTACGCTTCCTACTACAAACACCACACCATCTGTAAGAACAGCTCCCTTGACAACCTGACGCATGCTGTCTCTACTCAAGACCCTCTTACTCCGCCCACCCCAGCCAAGTTCCCCCACCTCCTATATGGCAACCAACATAGCCTGACCCACCTCCTCGGCTTCAGAGCCCAAAAGAGGAAGGCCACATAATCCTCAGACCCCCCCCCCCCCCCCCCCCCCCCCCCCTCATCACAGATATTGGAGGGTCCAGAAAGCCCTATGTACCATTCTCTGCCACCATCTTCTTTGCTACATATCTGCTGGCCTCCCTGTTCACTCCCACAGGTACTCCTCTGCCACCTCCATTGTGGTCCCCTGGTCCCCTGTCCATCCCAAAGAGGAACACATCACCCTGATGGTTGGTCCTACCGGATTCCAGGAACTCCTCAAGTCCTACAACACCAAACCTACCCACACAACCCCCCCCCCACACCCACACACCACCACCACCACCACTCCCACACACCCCAGACAAGACATCCACCTGACTAACCTCCTGCAACAAGGACAGTGGGCTGAGGGAAGAGAGTTCGATGCCAAATGGTACAGCCAACAAAGGAACACCTCATTATTAACACCGCAGACCACCACCCAGACTGGGATATCTACCCCCCGGCAAATACCACATACAGGCTGGTACCCTGAATGCCATGTACCAACACCTCCCCCCCCAGCTCAACAACGGGGACACCGCCTATGTCTCCTCACCTACAGGCTAGTGTGCCGGCCATATACCCCTCCCCCAACTCCACCTCCTCCACCACAGATACCATAACACCAGGGCACACTCTCCCCACCTCTGGACCCTCCATATCACAGAAACCTTTGCTGGAGAAGTAGTCGCTCTCCTATCACAGCACAAAGACACTACCATCTCCAATCTCTCCCTTACCATACATCAAGCTATGGCCACCCTGGGTATGACAACTGACCTGGGCACATCACACCTCCTAATGAGTCCCCACCTCCGCATGGAAAACACCCCTACCTTCCTTGGCCAGCTGTTTCGGCTAGGACCCCACTACTACACTCAACCTTGGTACGGGGGAAACACACACCTCACCAGTCAGAACCCTCAAGAGGCCCACAAGGCTGTTAGCTGGGCACTAGTCTGTGCCATGCATGCTCACACCCTTGATATCCCCACGTGCACCATCCTCTCTGTCACACACAAAGTCGCCTATGCCCAAAACACCCTCCTAAATCACCCATGGGTTATGGAATTCGCCACTCTGCCCCCCAATGTTAAACCCTTCACCCCCTCCCTAATCTGAATGGGGGGCAAACTCACCCCTGCCAAGAGACACAATGGAACCTGCAAACTCGTTGCCATCTCAAATCCAGCTGGCCATGCCAAGTACCTCCACAACTCACCCACCACCTGGGCCAAATCCATGTGGGATCCGGGGGCCACTTCCATCCCCCGACCAGCCCCCACCCCCCAATTGGGTCTTCCTTCCACCCACCTGCCCAAGGCACTTAGCTCCCTCCTTCCAACCTGAGCACAGCAACCCACCCCCATGCAGATAGACCCCAGACCCATAACACCCCCCATGCTCCCATGTACACATGCCATCCTGCAAGCACTAGGCCTCGATACATACACAGATGGAAGTGCCATCATAGACAAACATGCCAACCTGCGCCTAGGGGCCACCGCACATTGCTTCCGCATAGACTCTGGCATACAGGGCATCCATGCAGACATCAATTGCGCTGAACTTGTGGCAATTCAGCAAGCACTCACCGACACCAAAATACATGAGGACCTCACCATCTACTCTGTCAGCTTATGCTCCCTGCAGCTTATAAACCTGCACATTTACCATCCCAGCCGGACCCTGGAGAACAAGCACCGTGACCTCCTGCAGGACATAGCCATCCACATTATCCGAAGACACAACGCTGCTGGTACCACACACTTGCTTAAGGTCCGATATAACTCAGGTTTCGCAGGGAATGATGCAGCTGACACGCTCACCAAAGAAGGGACAACTGGTAACGATATTATTAGACCAGTTAAAACAGGGGAACATGCCCACATAAATGTGCACTGACCATCTGTCCAGATCCTCAAATATATCAACAAGACCAGCCCACCCAACCCGGCCAACAATCTCACCAAGGGTATCAAGGCTAATCTCCCAACCCACTTGCACACCGGGCAGGCCAACACCACGGGCATCTACTCCTCTATGTGGGAGCAAGGTAACCCCTTCCTCCTCCCTCAAGCTAGTTATCGCTTCTGGCAATCCATCGACATCAAATGGCGGCAAAAAGCACAAATCCAAAAAGCTAGGTGGGGACGCCTCTTGACTAAAATACCTGACGTACAGATACAAAGGCCCCTATGGTACCAACACAAGCCCCCCCTCTGATTATTACTGTCATCTCTGTCACAAAGCACAGGATGGAGCTGGTCGTATCCTTGCTGGGTGCAGCCACCCTGTATTCAAGAAGATGTATATTAACAGACATTAAGGCGGTCCAACTCATCCAAACTGAAGTAGCCAAGGCAGCTCTGGGGGGCCTCCCTATTTACATGTATGCAGGCACGTGTGAGGCGACATTCGACATCCCCACCAGACCCATACATCCCTACATCTTGTCGGCCACCAATATATCATTGGATTGGGATTTGGTTGCGTTGACTGGATATCAATTTTGGGGGGTGGGGGTGGGGGGTGGGGGGGGGCATCAGTATAGCACAATTGAGAACCAGGGAGTGAAGAGAGGCAGGATGCAAGAGTCTACTGACCTTGATTGTCAAACATTCCCCCCCTGATGCAGTGCGTCGAGAAATCTGCTCAAAGATGAGATCCATGCCGGGCTGTTCGGCAAGCCTTTGCAAAAGAGGGCCAGTGGATGAAGCACCCTCACCAGACTCAGACGCATGCGGGAAAACCCAACGGCGGGGGGAGATTTCCTTCATGTTGTGTGTTAAAGGAGGAGAGGGCACGAGGTTACACCGAGCAAAGTTGCTGGTCTGAGGGGGGGGAATGGCTACAAGGGACACTGAGCTGCCCTCTGGGCTACTACTGGGGGATGGCGCGTTTGGTGGCATCCAAATAGCAGAAGTGAGGATGCACTCATGCAGAGAGGCTTGACATGTCCTGTTGAATGTTTCCAAACGGGGGTGGATGGTGGGTTGTGGGGAGGGCTATGGCCGTAGCACGTGAGTGGATAGCGGTATGTGCATGCTTGTGTGTGCATGCATGTGTGTGAACATGCACACATGAGCATTTGCATGTCAGTGTGTGTTAGTGTGTGTGTGTCCCACAGTGTTTGTTCATGCAATTGAGTGTATAAGAGATATCCACTTGTAACGGACACATTATCCACACTGCTAAAGCCCCTCATCCTTCCAAGCATTGTCCCGAGTCCCTACACCCTACCTTGGGGAAGCCACAGTCGAGGGTAGGGGCACACCATCATCGTGGTATTGGCGGTAGCTATTAAGCATAACCTGCATTTGTTGCACCTGCTGCAGCCACTGTTGCTGTTGGTGTTTCTCATGCTCTGGAATCTGTAAGTCTTGACTCTGATGGTCACTCGCTTCAGCTACAGCATCAAAGGCTACCAAGGTTGTTGCAGCAAGGGGGCTAGTCAAGGCCCGGGCTGCAGTGGGTGCGTGCTTGCACCTTTCTTCCTTAACTGAGCGTATTCGCTGAAGCATAGTAGGCATGCCCCTGTGATATAGCTCAACCTCATCAAGGTCTTCCACTTCGACCTCTGAGTCAGAGAAGGCAAATGAGGTGGACCTCCTGGGGGAGGGGGGGGGGGGGGGGGGGGGGGGGGGGGGGGGTAGTGCCGTCCCACGCTCGAATGGGGTCCAATTGAAGCTGAAGAAGCGTGTGCAACATTTAAAGAGTCAGCTGGCCCCACAGCTGGAGAGGAGGTTGCAAGTGGTGGAAGCAGAGGGGCTGCAGGGGGAGGTAAAGGCGGCAGTGGCGGCAAGGGAGGGGAGAGTGGGCGACTCACATTCCCTCTCTCACTACCTCCATAAACCGCTGGGGAGCTGAGCTCACAGGAGTCAAGCAAGAGAAGGGTATCAGATGGGTAAGTGGTTAGAGCCCAAACTCTTTGGGCTTGACAGGACGATGAGGTTTGTCTGCTAAGGGCTGGAGGTGGAGGAGGAGGAGCTAGGTGTTTGGGTGCCTGAGGGGGTAGTGCTGGTGAGGTAGGGGGGAGTTGGTGGGACCCACTCTCACTCATTTTATCTCTAACAGCTGTTCGGCGGTACCTGAGGCCTAGGGAGTTGAGCATGAGGGTGGGAGCATGAGGGTGGGAGATGGGCTGGGATAAGCTGGAGCTCTTCCGGCTTTGAAGGACTTGGATGTGCGCTAGACAGCCATTTGAGGGGGGGGGGGGGCAGGGAAGGGGGGTGCCTGAGGGGGGCAAGGGGGGCCACGCTTGCCAGGTCGCCTCACCTGATGTGGCGCAGGCTCTCACACTGGACGTGATTCGTCATGAACACCATCTTCCATGGCCATAATCTGCTTGGAACAGAAGCGTGGAAGGGTGAGACATAACATTAAAACCTTCATGTCTTCAAATAGGAATACACCAAATATCATGTGCAGACATATACATGTTAGTTGGGTGGTAGGTAAGTGTGTAGGTGTGTACGTAGGTAAGTGTGTAGGTAGGTAAGTGTGTAGGTAGGTAGGTAGGTAGGTAGGTAGGTGGTAGGTAGGTAGGTAGGTAGGTAGGTGGTCGGGAGGTGGTGTGTAGGTCGGTAGTTCGGTCGGGTAGGTAGGTTTGGTCGCTAGGTAGGTCGGTCGGTAGGTAGTAGGTAGGTCGGTGAGGGGGGTTTCAGGTCGTTAGGTGTAGGTCGGTGTGTCGGTAGAGCTCGGTTCGGCGACGGTGCGTTTGGCCCGTGGTTGTGTCGTGTGTCGGTAGGCGGGTGTCGGTCGGTAGGTCTGACGGTCGGTGTGTAGGCGGTGTCGGTGATAGGTAGGGTCGGCCGGTGTGTAGGTGTGTCGGCTGTGGTTCGCGGTCGGTCGGTGTGTCGGTGTGAGGTGGTCGGTAGGTCGGCGGTAGGTTCGGTCGGTAGGTAGGTCGGTAGGTAGGTAGGTAGGTCCGTCTGGTAGCGTAGGTGGTAGGTAGGTCGGTTCGGTCGGTAGGTAGGTAGGTTAGGTGTGTAGGTCGGCCGGTCGGGTAGGTGGGTGGTCGGTAGGTAGGTGTGTAGGTAGGTCGGTAGGTAGGTCGGTCGGTAGGTCGTCGGTAGGTAGGTGGTACGGAGTAGGGGTAGGTAGGTCTAGGTAGGTCGGTCGGTGTTAGGTAGGTAGGTAGGTAGGTGTGAGGATACAGGTTAGGAGGGTGTTTGTAGGTAGGTAGTAGGGGATGTAGGTAGGTAGGTAGTAGGTAGGGTCGGTCGGTAGGTAGGTAGGTTAGGTAGTGTGGTAGGTAGGGGTAGGTATGTAGGTAGGTAGGTAGGTCGGTAGGCAGGTCGGCGTCGGTCGGTAGGGTGTCGGTCGGGCAGGTAGGTTTAGGTGTGTCGGTCGTTCGGTAGGTAGGTCGGTTAGGCGGCCGGTAGGTAGGTAGGTCGGTCGGTAGGTGGGTCGGGCGGTAGGTAGTAGGTAGGTAGGTCGTCGGGTCTCGGTGTGTAGGTGGTCGGGGTGTTGTTGTGTCGTGTGTAGGTGTGTCGGTAGGTAGATAGGGTAGGTAGGTGTAGGGTGTTTAGGTAGGTAGGTAGGTGTGTAGGTGTGTAGGTGTGTAGGTAGGTGTGTAGGTAGGTAGGTGTGTAGGTAGGTAGGTGTGTAGGTGGTAGGGTGTAGGTAGGTAGGTTGTAGGTAGGGGAGGTGGTCGGTCGGTGGAGGTCGGTAGGGTGCGGTAGGTGTGTTCCAATGTCGGTAGTTCGGTCGAGGTAGATAGGTAGTAGATCGGTAGGTTGGAGGTCGGTAGGTTAGGTCGGTCGGCCGGCAGGCAGGCCGGTCGGGTCGGTAGGTAGGTCAGGTCGGTCGGTCGGAAGGTGTGCAGGTGTGAGCTGTGTACGGTGGTCGGTAGGTGTGTCGGGTAGGTAGGCCGGTGTCGTGAGTAGGGGGTCGAAGGTAGGTGGTAGTCGGTGAGGTAGGTAGGTCGGAGGTAGGTAGGTGGTCGGTAGGGCGGTCGGTAGGGTAGGTAGGTCGGTCGGTCGGTAGGGTACGGTACGTAGGTCGTCGGTCGGTAGGTCGGTCGGTCGGTCGGTCGGTCGGTAGGTAGGGTAGGTAGGTCGGCGTTCGGTCGGTGTGTTGTCGGTAGGTCGGTGGTGCCGGCGCTCGGTCGGTTGGTGGGTCGGTTGGTGGTCGGCCGGCAGGGGTAGTCGGTTTCGGTAGTAGGTCGGTCTGTAGGTAGGGGTAGGTCGGTCGGTGGGGAGGTCGGTAGGTGGTCGTCGGTCGGTAGGCGACGGTGAGTCGTAGGCTAGGTGTCGGGTAGGTAGGTGGTAGGCAGAGGTAGGTAGGAGGTAGGTCGGTCGTCTCTCCGTCGGTTAGGTCGGAGGTAGGGTAGGTCGGTCGGTCGGTCGGTAGGGAGGGCGGTAGGTAGTAGGTAGGTAGGTCGCGTCGGTAGGTCGGTAGGTAGGCGGTACGGTAGGTAGGTAGGTAGGTAGGTGCGGTCGGTCGGTCGGTAGGTAGGAGGTAGGGTCGTCGGTGGTCGGTAGGTCGGTAGGTAGGTAGCGTAGGTAGGTCGGTCGGTAGGTAGGTCGGTAGGTAGGTCGGCTCGGTAGGTAGTAGGTAGCGTAGGTAGGTCGGTGGTAGGTACGGAGTCGGTCGGTAGGTGAGGTAGGTAGGTCGGTCGGGCGGTAGGGTCGGTAGGCAGGTCGGTAGGTAGGTCGTAGGTCGGCGTAGGTAGGTCGGTAGGTCGGTAGGTGTAGGTAGGTAGGTCGGTAGGTAGGTCGGTCGGTCGGTCGGTAGGTCGGTAGGTAGTAGGGTAGGTAGGTCGGGTCGGTCGGTAGGTAGGTAGGAGGATAGGTAGGTAGGGCGGGTCGGTCGGTCAGGTAGGTATGGTAGGTAGGTAGGTAGGGGTAGGTAGGTAGGTCGGTAGGTCGGAGGGTAGGGTAGACAGGTAGGAAGGAGGTAGGTAGGTAGGTCGGAGGTAGGTAGGTAGGAGGTTTTTTTTTTCCCTTTTTTTTTTTTTTTTTTTTTTTTTTTTTTTTTTTTTTAGGTAGGTGGTTAGTAGGTAGGAGGTCGGTAGTAGGTTAGGTAGGTAGGTAGGTAGGTAGGTAGGTAGGTAGCTAGGTAGGCTAGGTAGGTAGGTAGGGTAGGTAGGTAGGTGGTAGGAAGGGTAGGTAGTAGGTAGGTAGGTAGGTAGGTAGTAGGTAGGTAGGTAGGTCGGTTAGGTAGTAGTAGGTAGGTAGGTAGGTAGGTAGGTAGGGTAGGTAGGTAGTAGGTTAGGGCGGGAGGTAGGTAGGTAGGGTAGGGTAGGTAGGTGGTAGGTAGGTAGGTAGGGTAGGTAGGTAGGTAGGTAGGGGTAGGTAGGTAGGGTAGGTAGGTAGGTAGGTAGGGTAGGTAGGTAGGTATGTAGGTAGGTAGGTAGGTAGGTAGGAGGTAGGTAGGTAGGTATGGTAGGTAGGTCGGTAGGTAGGTAGGTAGGTTGGTAGGTCGGTAGGTAGGTAGGTAGGTAGGTGGTAGGTAGGTAGGTAGGTAGGTAGGTAGGTAGGTAGGTAGTTAGGGTAGGTAGGTCGGTCGGTAGGTAGGAGGAGGTAGGTAGGTAGGTAGGTCAGGTAGGTCGGCGGGGTAGGTAGGTAGGTAGGTTTAGGGTAGGGGTAGGGTAGGGAGGTAGGTACGGCTTAGGTTAGGGAGGTACGGTAGGTACCGGTAGGTAGATAGGTAGGTAGGTAGGTACGGTAGGTAGGGTTGGTAGGTAGGGAGGTAGGTAGGTAGGTAGGCAGGTAGGGGGTAGGTAGGGTAGGTAGGTGGTAGGTAGGTCAGGTCGGTAGGTAGGGGGAGGTAGGTAGGTAGGTAGGTAGGTAGTAGGTCGGAGGTAGGTAGGAGGTAGGTAGGGTAGGTCGGTTAAGTAGGTAGGTAGGCGGTAGGTAGGGTAGGTAGGTAGGTAGGTAGGTTAGGTGGTATGGAGGGAGGTAGGTAGGTAGGGTAGGTAGGTAGTAGGTATGGTAGGTAGGTAGTAGTAGGATAGTGTGTAGGTGTGTAGGTAGGTAGGTAGGTTGATAGGTAGATAGGTAGGTTGGTAGGTAGTTTGGTAGGCAGGCAGGCAGGCAGGCAGGCAGGCAGGCAGGCAGGCAGGCAGGCAGGCAGGCAGGCCTGATCACGCCTTAGGCGAAGCACAACTTCTTCAACAATAGGCGAATACCACTCATTCACGCAGACGCTACGACTCCTGCGACTGTATTGGCCTGAGAAGCAGCACTGTGCCCTCCTAGGCTGTTTCTCCTACTCGTATTCAGATCCCTCTGCTCGTATTTGTGCACCCTAGTTGTCATAAGGTCGCGCTCGGATTCAAAAAATAAAAAATGAATAGAATGCGCTTATTGCGACAGAGTTCTCAGACTAAGTGCCGCACTAAGCTCCATAAAGGCGGCAAGCTCGACGTGTATAAGCTGGCCCGCGCCTAGCTGGATCCATGGAATCTGGATCTCGGAAGCCCCAGAGGCAGCTGACTTTAGCTGAGTGCTTGGAGAAGAAGAAGGCGAAGGCCACGCCAACTGCACCTAGTCCAGTCCCAGCAGCTACCACAGGCCAAACTGCTCCTAACGAGGCCATGCCAAGTGCAGTCACCCCATTGACTGCACCCACTGGGGCCAAGCCAACTGCAGCCACCCCATTGACAGTTCCCTATCTACCACATGTAAGTGCTCCAATCCTTCCAGCCAATACACACGATCATGGAGACACCCCTCACCCTCCAGCTGATACTACTGCCGACACGGCTCTTGAACAGGAGTCTCCTATCAATAACTCTGATACTACGATGCATCAGGTGTGCTGGTGGTGACGCTGAATTGTGGTAGTGACTGTTTGGTGGTTGTGTACTTGGTAGTGGCCAGATTCTTACAAAGGGGGTGGGGTGGGGGGGGGGGG